>JAIPRK010000553.1:0-170768 GCA_025469195.1 Chaitophorus viminalis | reverse complement strand
TCACCAGAAGAAGAATTAAATATATCTTTTACAACAGGTCTTACATCTACTAATTCTAGGTCGGGGAATTGGTCTACCGAAAAATATCTGTTTTATACGTCAAGCCTTTGCGTGGCGTATACGACAACGATCTGAAGTAGAAAAGTAAACTTTACAACGAATTTAAATCAGTTTTGAAAATCGTTATGGCATCTATTTATTGATTAGTATAATAGAAATAGAAAATATTTAAATTCCTATATTGCGTGTGTCATAGACAGAAACAAAAAAATCATGTCTTGTAATAATATAGGTACCATCATTGATGTTACCTCAAGTAAGCGACTTAAGACACGGAAACTATATAAAAGATGTGTTGCGCGTTATATGTTCGAAACAATCATAATCATCGTTATAGGAACGGTTGTAATCTGAGGGATTTTTAGAATATAAGAAAATATGTTGTGATTAATGAGAACAGTTTAGTATTGTAAAAAATAAAGGATACTTTTAAAAATCGTTTAAAGTACCTACTACTCAAACACTTAAAAAAAATTAAGAATAAGTACTTTTCAATTGCTTATATAATATGATTATAATTATTAACTTAACTAAGTGTATAATATTTATATTGTTTAGGACACATAGTCATTACTACTTATAAATTATAGTAACCCACAAGTTAATAACAAAGTTACTCAAAACGATGCGAATGGGACAGTATATTTGTTCTACCTTCTACATATTATCAAGTAGATATTGTGACTGATATTTATAAAGAAATAATAATAACATGAAATTAAATATTGTTAGGTAACATATAAGCATATTTAAAGAAAATCCCTTACTTGTTCCAGAAACCTCCGGCCATAGATAAGTACTGATCAAAATAAAAATAAATTGGAGTGGATATTAAAAATTATTCGAAGTATTCAATGTGAAAAAAGTATTTAAAATACCATAAAAAATACTGAAAAAGTATTTGAATACTTTTACTCAAATATTTCACGACACTTTGTGTATGTGGTATGTGTGTATGTAGTTATGGAAAATTGGTGAAATTTATTTGGTTCCACATCAACATATTTTTTGACGTTCTTGTATTGATGATAAAGTATGGTCCACTCGGTCTCTGTTAATTTATTCATAATGATAATATTATTAAAATAGCATTTTTTTTCTATCATCGGGCAAGATCAATGAAATTCCAATTACGGTTATGTTGATATATATATATATATATATAATATATACTATACAAATTAATGTCCTTGATTCACTAATTAAAAGGTTAGAATTTTCATATTATTTATATTAATTTTATTATTAAATTTACGAAAATAATTTTAATATTCAAAGTTTGTATGAATAAATTATGACATCTAGGATGTTGCATCCTCCTTAGTTGGTTGTCGACTTCTCAAATAAATACTATTTTAACATTTTTAATTTATACATAAATATGTATTTTAAATAATTTTGCTGCTTATATATTATTATATTGTGTAGTACTTATTACTTACGTATTCGATGAAATTGGTGTTCATCAAAGGCGCCCCTAAAGAAAACATGAAACGATGACCTGTGATGATGAAGCATGTCGCTATGAATTTCAGTCCATGAATGCACTCAAGGTTGTCAGAAGTTTTCGGAAAGGTAAGCAGTTTACGTACATTTTTTGACAGCGAGAATGATTGGAGGATTAGATGCTTTTTTGATTTTTCTGTGCAATTCATCAATATATATATAGTTAAGTGTTAAAACGGTCGATGTAGGTACTGAAATCAAATTTAAAAACTTACCGGAAAACCGAAAATGTTCAAACGAAGACATTGATGTGAACAAGTCGTAGTAGGTACTCATGCCAATAAAAATCAAGGAGAATCCAATGATTAGCCTAGGAAAAATATTAACCATTAGGTAGGTATTCAATACAAATTTGGGTTGGTTGACTATTGGAATTATTGCGTTTTATTTTATGACACCTATTCAGTACTAATATTATGATATTATTGGTGGTAGAATACATCTGCAGATCGAAGTACGGGTTTGAGCGTTTCAATGTTAAATAATATAGGGTTTAATTCAATTAGGGTTTGACGCGTGAATCTATTCCACAGCAACGCGTGAAGTAAATAGGTATACCGTATACATTCTGTTGTTGTGATGATGGGGAATATCTTTTCATAGGCTTTACATGGGTAAAAACATGGTAATAGTTTGTAAGTACTTATTAAAGCTGTATTAATAGGTATATTTTTAAACGTGCATTGATATAGGGCTCGGTAATTAACGACTTTGTATAAATCCTAGGATACTGTTTAGAAGGCTAACAAATCGTAACGAACTGTAGTTCCGTAAAAGTAGGTACGCGTGTCCGCTATGCGCTATAACAGATTACTATACAAGATTATTTTTTTTCTCCAGAGCCTCTCTGCTATGATAGGTATTGTGTATATTATTACTTAAGCCTTCTACAGAAATCCGGTTGCAAAATGTTTAAAAAACAAGACCGATGGTCTATGCATATCATCGTCCGAAATAGTACATAATAATACCTACATGATATTTTAGATTTATTATAAATGTCAACTATAGCTGGTCAATTCAGATTACTTCAGATTCAGAAATTTAATTAATACGAATGGCATATTCACCCAAGATCGCGGCTTCATAGCATATTAATTTAATTAGATTCTGAACAGATGAGTGATGGAATCTATTGATTTTACAATGATATGTGTTTTTTTTTTTTTTGTGTCTGTCATCACGTTTTGGGGCAGTAAAAATGCTTCGATTTTCTTAAACAGCAACTTTTCTGAAAGGAAAAAAGGAAAGTGAATCTAGATGGTACCTGAGCAAGTCAAAAATCCAATTTTTTCAATACTTTTTAAAAAAATCGAAAAAAATGATAAAAAAATTACAAAAAAATGGGAAATTTTACGCAAGATCACGTTTTTACAAAATACATTTTTTTAAAATGATCTAACTCAAAAACGAAAAACCGCAACAACTTGAAATTTTCACCAAATCTTTATATTGGTGTTCTCTATACATGGTTAAGTTTTCATAGTATTTGACTTATTTATAGACAATTTAAATTTTCGATTTTTGTAAAAAATTTATTTTTAAACATCTAGAAAATTTAATTGGCTGACCGAAAACTCTTGAAAATTTAATACAAGGTTTATAATAAGTTAAAATTATCTTCACTAGAAAATATTGGTAATCGTTTCTCTCAATTTTTTTTTATAAGCCCATAAAGCTCAAATTTGTATAAAATGTGTCAAAATCACGATAATTTGCAAATTATTTTGTAGATAAAAATTCATAAAATTTTTTCTGTTTATACTTAAGGTTCAAAATTTTAATACTAGTTTGTCCATAAGCTAATCTTAAAAAATATATAAAAAAAATTTACCAGACCAAAAGGAAAAAATGTTATGATCGTTTGAAATTTAAATTTTTATGAAATTGTATAAATAGCGATTTATCGTCAAATGATTTTAAATATTTGTTATAATTCAAAAAGTATAAGTCGCAGAAACTTGAAATTTTTACCAATTGTTAAAATAAGTATTTCCTCTATGTCATATTTTTTTCAAAACATTATATTGATTTTTAAGCCACTTATAGGTATTTAAAATATTCAAATTTTTTACATTTTTTTTTTTTTATAATCGGTGATAAAAAAAAATTGACCAATACAAAATACTTGAAAATTTAATAGAAGATTCCACAGAAGTAGTAATTATTGTCATTCAAAAATTATTAAAATCTATATGCACAATTTTTTTTTATAAGCGTTTGAATAGCGAATATTGACATAAAATTACATGTAAAATATAATATTATATATAAAATTCTAGACTGACAAATCATATCGGTTTTTGAAATTTGCTCTTATTCAAAAACGAAAAACCGTAATAACTTAAAATTTTCAACAAATCTTTTTATTGGCATTCTCTATACATAGTTGAGTTTTCAAAGTATTTTGACATATTTTGACTTATTTATAGACAATTTAAATTTTCGATTTTTGTAAGATTTTTTTTTTAAAATATCTATAAAATATTTTTGGCTGTCCGAAAAATCTTGAAAATGTATTAAAGGATTAATTATAAGTTATACTAATTGTAACTAAAAAATATCGGAGAAGGTTTCACTCAAATTTTTTTTATAAGCCCATAAAGTTCAAATTTGTATAAAATATGTTAAAATCGCGATAATTTGCAAGTTATTTTGTAGTTGAAAATTCGTAAAAATTTTTCTGTTTATACTTAAGGTTCAAAATTTTAACACTAGGTTTTTCATAAGCTAATATTCAAAAATATATAAAAAAATTTCTACCTGACTTAAAAGAAAAAATTTTATGACTGTTTGAATTTTAATTTTTTACGAAATTGTATTATAATTTAATTTAAATATCAAATACTATATTATTATATACACATTTTAGACAAAAATATCAACTCCGTTCAGAATCGTTATTCGTATACAATGATAACTATCATTGCATTCAAATTTAACAAATCCATTGTAATAAACGTGGTGCACTCCACCCCCAACTGTACAGAAAAGTGATTTTAAAATGCAGTTTATATAAAACGGCAGTAATTATTGCCGTGCATAAGATTCAATCTGTTTATTTTATTTTGCCTTTATATATTTTTATTGTTCGTTTATTGTTTAAACATGTTTTGTAGTTTGTGCAATTTTGAAAATATAAAATTCTTAAGACGTTCCCCGTGACCGATTTTCTGTGTATTCGGACGAACGGAATACGGTTAATGTCTATCTATATTATAATAGTGTAGAATCGTCACTTCAGCAATATCATTCTAAGTACAATTATTAAGATATAAATCCAATGGTGCAATTATATGTGTAAATGTTTAAAAATGTTTAATGGCACTTACAAAAAAGTATAATCGCCCCAGGTCCATGGCAATACTGTTTTTGTTTGACACTTGACTGTCCCGATGCTGGTAGTTATTTTTTTCTGTGAGATTTGTCCGATGATAGCTGCCATGTGTTTTGATACGTCTCCACTGTCACACGTGTGTGGTATACAGTGTGCTATGTAAATTTTGTTCCGCATACTTTTGTTCGGGTCGAACGATAGTTCCTGCAAACGTAATTGGACGTTAATGTATTCAGCGGATGAAAAATCGAAGTCGAAGGGAAATCGTGTTCGTTTTTAATTAGATATGTGAGTACCTATACAAATCAATTTATAAGGCAAATCTTAAACACTAAACTAAATACATTTTGTCGAATTTGCAACTGTCGTCTTCTTGTATAGTGATGGGGTTGTGGGGGGGGGGGTGATCTCGACTTGCCTGAAGTGTATCCCATGAGGATTCGTTAAAAACGTGTTTACGTGATCTAAATTTAGATCCGGCTATTGGATTTATTTCGATTTCCACCATACAGTACTGCCCTTGAATATAATCGTCTCCCACAAATGCTTCGACATCGATACACTCGTCAAAGTTTCCTAGATTGTACGTGGATCCATCAAACCAACCCGCAGATATGAATTTAGCAGATGCGTCAAACACTGAAAAACAAAAACAAACACTCATAGTAATTATAATATAATGGTACGTCAATAAAAATCGAACGAAAACAATTACGTTTAACACTCGCACACACACACACACACACACACACATTATACGTAATATACATTGTTATTGTATTTGTTTTTTTGTCTACAAAATGTAAATATTGTTAATCCTGAAAGCTGAAAACTATTAAAATAATATATTTGAAGGCATCATATAACAAATAATACAGTGGCACTATGCACTAATAAATAATAATACGTAACGAAACGATTGCACACGATTTGTATTTATTTGTTAAATATTTGCACACAAAGGGGGATGGATGTATGATATTTTTTTCCATGATTTGTTTTAACAAAGAATAATCCACGGTCGTGACACTGTTTTTTACTGTAATACATTATACACATTTTATTTAAAGTATAATATTAAGTAGATATTTTAAGATATCTTGTCTGCAACTAGCTTTTGGAGACAGAATAATTTTATATAAATGTATTATTATGTGGTTTAAATATTAAGGTATTGTTCATGTATGTATTTATTATTTTATTTAATTGAAAATAAGTTCATATTATTAGATGTTTTTTTTTTTTAACATATTCTTTAATTGTGATACACACTTATACTTTTACGTTCCATGGCCATGTTTGTCCTAATGACCATGTACATACTTTATAATTTATTCATACATAAGAGATGAGTCGTGGCACTGCCGTATGTATGTCTCAATGCTGAAGAAGTTGTGAAGAGAAATAGTAGGAAAATCCCGGCCAAGCACCGTCACCGTATTCAAAACTTAACAGCTGGGTTACGTTGTTGACGTGGGTTGTCGTGGTAATAATAACGAAAATAGTAATATATTGTTTTTTTTAACGAGTCGTCGTCATTTAATATGTTTACTGGCAGACATAAGCCTTATAAATATTATACGGAGTTCGGGATAGATAATAAACAATCGGTCGGCGCAAGGTTGTAGCTGTTACGATTTTTTGGAGTCTCGGAGCTATTATTGTACATAACGATACGAAGTACTCATTTGAAATAATAGCGTTTTACAACGGTAAGACGCAGTTCGGACCTAGTCACAATTTTTGATAGGCAATTATCTGAATATTGTCCGTTCACTTGGAACATATTCGAGTTACTATACTATAGATGTTGCATACGGGAAAACAGTGGTCGTGGAAATTGGAGTCATGCGTAGCGTGAAAAATTTGACGAACACAAAGAAATCATCATATGTTCGAGGTCGAAATAAGATTGGAAAGTTTGGGATACAAGGACGCGCGTCATCGCAGCCGTTTTAAGATCGTTACTATACTCGCGCCTAATGACAATATGATAATATTATTTCGATAACTCTGCATGGGTTCCCATAGGAAAAATTCTAGTAAGGTTGGAAAGGGGCGAAAAAATTCTTGAAATTTAAATTACATAAATACTTAATGTTAAATTCATGAGATATTTCAATAAGGAAAAATAGAAAAAATAAAATACTTGTAGGTAGTAAAATCGAAATTATTACTCGGTATCGTCAAGTATAAAACTGGAAATTTCTTTAATTCAATAATAATAACAATGATATTCGATCATTAGATTACACATGCAGATTATTTTTAGTTTTTGAAGTATTCGTTACTAATACCATTATTAATGTAGTAATAATAATTAATAACATAATATACATTAATTACGACCGGAACAGTGTTATAAGAATGTGATGAAAACGTATTGCTCTAAATGTAAAGAAGGGTTGGAATCAAAAATTCTGAACGAAAAGGGTTGGTACGGTGTAACATTTAGAAAAGATTGATATCAAAATATTATATTTGTTTTATTTTTGAGAAAACTTGGCACTGATTTGAATTAAATAATATTGTACTAACTGGAAAATTATAGAAGAGAAAAACGTATTAGGATTTACATGTCTTGAAATTAATTTTTCATTAAAAAGGTCCATTCCACATTTGAGAATTTTACGTTCGTCATTCTAGTTTATTCTATGGAAATAGGTTTTTGTTGAGATTTAATGCGTATTGGTTTATTTTCCTTTGGGTGTTTCTATTCCAAAACTTTGCTATTTGATGATTGATAATAAAATATAAAAATACAATTACAAAGAATAATTAAATATTTTCCACATATTTCATCGTTACAAACATTATTCGAGTAAACTATTTGTCCCAAGTGTTACGCGGAGTTTTTTCCGTTAGATATCGCTTTTCTGTCCAAACTCAACTATATACGTTGAGTGTAATAATTGCTGCAACGTTTTCAAACTTATTTAACCTCCTTAATTCCACTCGTTAAAAATAAGAAATAAAATCCAAGAATTGTATATGCCCCGTGGTGTAAGCCGTTATTTGTAAATTATATATCGTTATATATAGGGACAGTGCCCGGTGAGTTCATATATATATATATATATATATATATATATATATGAGAATATTTTCGTAAGCTACCATAATTTTTAACAGCACTTATTTCCAAACCTAGTCAAGTACGTACATAATGTATGTAGTATGTATATTGTTTCTTGTTCGAGCCAAAACAAACGTACATAATAAACATGTGAATGACATAAGAATCACCTCCCCCTTAAGGTTTCCACACACTAGATCAGAACGAAAAAATTAATAAAAATAATATTAAACGAGGTCCCGCACATTTGATCGGATCGGATCAGATCGGAATGCAACGGAATTGTTTGTCGACAATATTTTGACGGATTCTGTAGCATCCGATCGCAAACTGACATAAAGTCATTCCTACTTTGTAGTTGTGTAGTGTGTACACAATTCTTTTATTAAAATTATATAGAACTCCTTCTGTTTTCTTTGCCATATATGTATGGTATGAACCCACTGTCTTTATGTCGTATATTTTTTTCTTCAGCTTTTGACAAAAGAGCTAGTGTGAATATCATGTCTTTTTCGTCACTAATTGTATCACTCATTATATTATATTATTATTTATATTTTACAAACACTTAAAAAGTAATTAAGAATTAATAACTAAAGTTATTGATTTCGACCGTTGAGTTCGAGCGATGAGATCAAAATGGCCAAGTATATATCACGGAATTTCGACACATTGTGCGGACAAAATTCGTTTCCGTTCCGTTCTGATCTAGTGTGCAGCAACCTTTAGTGCCCCCTCAATATTAAAAATGCCCACAAGGAGGTATAGATCGCACGCACGATTTTTATGTATGTTTTATCTTTTCCGTTTCCACAGAACAAACGCAATGATAATTATAATGAACATGCTCGCGGGCGAACCCGCGACCACTATTCTGGTTCATGCGGTGTACATGGCGTTATACTACTGCGCGTACGTATCCATGCAGCGTTCACTCACTTCTGGTGGCCCAAAGTTTGAAGTCGTTCAGCTGCGTCAGGTACGCGGCGGTGTGTTCGAAGCACCGGGAGCGCGGGTCGGCGGACGTGACGAACGGCAGCAGCCTGGACACGGCGCCCGTGGTGCGGATCAGCAGTCCCTGGATCATCGCGGCCCGCTCGTCATCGGTATGGACGTGGCTCGACCGGTTGTTGTTAGCCGGCGCACGGCCGCGGTTATCGTCCCGCTTGTACCTGCGGTGGTCCGCGGTCGACAATGGCATCGTCATCGGACCGCCGCAGTGGACGACCAACGCGTCGTGGTCGTGAGTCACGGCCACCGTGGCCGCAGCGGAACCGACGACGAGCAACGTGGTCATCATCATCATCACCATCGATTGCATGCTGTTCGGCGGCATATTTTGGATCGTCGACGTGCGCCGTGGTCGCGCGTGGGCGCAGTTCGGCGTGTCGGCACTGCGGACGGACGGTTACTATATACGATTGTGTGAGCTTGCGTGTCTTGTCGCGTCTGCGGTGTCACTCGGTGGCGCGTGTACGCTAATAATAATATTAAAATAAAAAAAAAATCATCAACGATATTATGCGATTATTATTATTTTATCATTCCAACGGAACAATAACAAGGAACCGTGATTCGGATTTGTTTGGACTGCATCGCAAAACAAACACGGGGCTCAGCGAAAAAAAACACGTAGGTACTCAATAAATAATACCGCGTGACTCCTCCGGTGCGATTTTAAAAAGAAAATATTTATCCACCGCGTGCGTATTGAAACAGTACCTGTATGCATGTATAGTAAACACACCTGGTGGGCAGGGATCACGGAGGTGATTGAACTGTGTTCGAATGCAGTATTTTACGTAACACATTCGTATAATGGTACATAATTTTATGTACATGTTATATGTATACAAACATCGGTAAATATATACATTACTAGGAGCGGGATGAGAGCTGAACATAAGCACGCAATTTTAATTTTTCACTTGGGGAGGGGAAGAGGAGTTTGATAAATGTATATCAAACAAACCCCTTAACTTTATCTTTAATTATTTTTACATATTATAAGACTTTTTTTTATTACAAAATACATATAAAAACAAAGTTGTATTAATGTATTATACTCAGATCTAGGGCCATATTAATGCAAGGACAAATTGATTGAAATTTACATTGAACCCACTCAAAAAACACCGTCAACAGTCATATGAAATTATCTTTATATCTTTTTTATTATTATTTCTCTTAAAATTATGACTGATTAATAAAATAAGGATAAAAAGGTTTAATAAACGTTAGTTCATATTGTACATTGTTACAATATTATGATTCAACAACACATAAGTAACAAATAACATACATGATAAATTGATAAACCATTATTTAAAAGAATATATTGTATTTGTATTTTATTTCAGCATTGAATAAAATATAGTTTTGGAGTCCAAAATTGTAAATTGTACTAGAGCCATGAATTGGTAAATCACATCACTAACCAGGGTTTGACTATATAACTAGCGTCTAGACATATATATATATATATTTTCAACAATAAAATTATAAATTTATAAATAAACTATCTCACATGCTAATCACAATAAAACGGTAAATATTTTATACATTAAAAGCTATTACCACAGATTAGATTTTATAATCGAATAAACTATACAATTTCGAAATTATATGCCCTGGATTTATGTGGATTTATATGGCCCTTCAAACTTTCCAAGGCCCTTCCTGACTTGTGCCCATGGAGCGGAGATATAGAGAACAAATCGTAATATCGAAATAATATGCTGCAAGTGGTTCGTCGCTTGTGTATATTATTATAAATAGTAAAATTCGTATGGATTCCCTTGTGAGTGTATCGTCATCACGAATATATTTATTTAGTGGAAAGTTTCAAAACCACAACAGGCATGTACCTACATAATATGTAAGTAGGTATGTAAAGCAATATTAAATTTCTAAGTTGTTCGCAATAATGTAAATCATTTAAAAAAAAAATATTTACACACAAAAGTGTAACAACTATATAATTATAGACAATAAAGTTCGTCATTTATATTTTAGTTGCTAACTTCGAATGATTTACATCGTTGTATAAATCTGACGAGAGAACGTTTCTTTGGTGTCCCCAGACGGCGGTGTATACGTGTCATTACGTTCGAGCCGTGGTGGCGGCGACGGCAGCGGTATAGATCTTAACACGTGTTGCATATAGTTATAAACATTTCAAGTTTCTTTTACGATTTAAAATACCTAAAATTGTTTGTGTTTTTTTTTTTCTAAGCCCACAGAGTCAGAGAGAGTAAAATGTGATATAATAATATACAAATTCAATAAAATATTTAATACATACCTTCTTATTCGAAAATATTATCGACTTAATCCGTCGCCGCCGCCGTCGCCGCCGCCTGCTCTCGCTGTAACAATAATATATCTACGCTTAAGTATAGGCATTCATGCACAACACGTTACCATAATATTATAATATATTATATGCATTTTATATTATTAAATTGTATCTTTTACATAATATTATACTTATTAAAAAGTAGAAACCGAAAACGGCAATCGCGGGGAAACTGGCTGGTATGGATAAATCGAACAGTTATTATAATATTGTATTATATATCGTTGATTGACGGTAAATCAACGACAAGCAGTAGATATGTAATGTAAAAACTGTAATGTGCACACTAAGCGTATCGACTGAGACGATCACCCGTTATATAGACGTGATATTCCAAAGTATACGCGTGTTTATGTACGGTATGGATAGTAGGCACACGGAATGACTGATGTTGATGTTAAGTTATATATATATTATTATGATGCATACTCGCGCGGGAGTCGTTGAGATGTTTGTGAAACCCCATGGATCACGGTCAGCGGGTTTCCGCATCGTTTTCCAAGACGAAAATAAACGCATTACAATAAGTCGTTTGACCATCTCGAATGTTAACAGTAGTTAGTGCAAAGCGTTATTATACGTGCCGACTATAAGCACGTATTTTTCAGTATTTTCCGTTCATTGTGACTGTGTGTTAACTCGCCGAAAAATGATGAGTTAGGTTACCTTACTAATACCTAACCTACGCGCGTTCGCAAGCGTATTCTATTATAAATTAATAATTGGGATTTTGTAGAATTTTGCAGGTTTTTTTTTGCTCTTGGACTAAAACAAAGCTACGCTACTTCCAAATTGTTGGAGCCTCTACCTATGGGTCGTAAAAAAAAAAAAAATTGACATTTTTTTCTCTTTTTAGCGGAGTATTTTCTTTAAAAAGAGCTTATTTTGGTTTTTTGTTGATTTTTTTATTTTTTTTTTTTGCATTAATGACATTTTTATTAAATATCTTCTAGATATATATATATTTGAATATTTGAAATATTTTAAAGGTCGATATTTATTCTCATAATATGTTCCATGGCCATGAATCTGTTGATCATCTTATCCCGTAAAGTTTATTTGATGAGTTGAATAGAAGTTATTGGTTCTATTCATTATTTATTAGTCTAAATAACAAGCTACATGCTGTTAACATCAATTTTTTTTTTGTATTTTATTGTATTAATAAGAAGTTTAAAATAAATTTAATTTTTTATATTGATGTCATATTAATCGCTATGTATATTAAATAGATTTTAACGAAATTAATGATATGGCTATATGAATTTTGTATTTTGGGGCTTTTAAAAAATAATAAAAGTGTTATTGTTTTAGGTTTTTGCGGTTTTTTGTTTTGTTTGAATGGTATTTTCAAAGCTATTTAAAGCTACAAAATCCTAATTGTAATTATCTATAAGTACTATATTCCTAGCATAGGAAGACTTTCTAGTTAACCCGACCTCGTTCATTGTGAATGTTCATAAATAAATTATAGATAGCAAATAAATCGTTTTTATTTTTTAATCTTTAATTATTTTATTATTTGGTGAGGTAAAGCACTTTCCAGGGACGCTGGAAAATGGAGGCAGTGAGGGCAATTGCCCCTACGAAAAAAAAAATGTCTTGGATATGAAAGGGCAATTTCACCACAGCAAAACACAGGATTTTGTAAAAAGTTCGGATTTATTGTCATAAAGTAATCGAATTTAATAATCATGTTCTTATTTTTCTATTTGGCTATTTCTATACCATAAATCCATTGAAAATGTTTTTTTTTATACCTTTTACAATTAGTATAAATGATTTTTAATATTAAGACTTTGAATAATATTATAGATTTATAACGTGTGCATATTGCGTAATTCCATTGATTAGGTATAAATACTACTATTTATCAACCGTATATTGGTGTATCACATATAATATGACACAGATAATAATATAATGTGTACGCAGTACTGTAGACTGTATTCATGTCACAAAATAACGATAACGATCGATAACCGTTGGATGGTTCATCGTTTTCTACGTAAATAACACATTATTTAATTTTAAAACTGTAATCATTAATCGCCATTAATCGGTATGTCGCGACGTTGCGTTTTACAAATTATTATAAAATATCATCTTGATTTTCAACCACCACAGAAACCTAGATCTCACCAACTTCTACGAGACTAGAATATTCTGTAACACCACCTGCTGATATAGACAACAGCTATAAAAGGAAAGAATATTAATTGCCCTTACAGTAGACGGTCTTCTTAATGACCTTAACAGAAAATTTACTCAATGTAGACTAGAATTTTAATATTTACTATACAAATGCAAACAATAAACATTAAACAATATGGAAAAAAGAGATTGTAAAAACTATCTGATATTTATGCAACAGTTTTTGATATTGATTTTCGATGCGTTCCTAATCGTATTTAATGATAAAGTAACTATATATGTGACTATATCAGATATGAATTATATAGCTTGATGCATGTTAAAAAAGGACCCAACCCATATAATTAAATAAATAAATGAATAAATAAATAGCTGGAATATGCCTGAAACTTCACGTCGATTAATGAACCAAGTAAAACGCCTTATTTTGCTTTTACATACAATACCTGCTGCTTCAACAACATCAAAACGGATGTTCAGTGGACTTCACGGATTAAAAACTTGTTTGCGATTCTTTTTGTATTCGTACTGCAGAAATAAAATGCGTTTATGGAAAATTTTTAATTATAATGAGCTTATAAATTTGTTATTATACTTAATACAATTCCATATTAATATTATACTTGATGGATATATGGACCAACTAAATCATGTAAAGGAATCGTGATTTCAGTTTTAACAAAAGTGAAACTTGGTGGTTTCTATTTTAATTAAAATCCCTAAAGTGTAGATAGATAATCTTAAACCAAAGGCAATCGGTAAAGAAACTATTTGATTCCGATCGGAGCGGAGGACGTTTTCGTTTTTAAAAACATAGTGATCATAATAACATAATATGTTATTCATAATATATTTTATATTTATGTGTAGTATACTGTAGTACTATATTATATTACTTAAACTAATGTTTCACGCAGCTGCTTATTTGTACATCGGAAATGGGACGCGCATATGACAGATTCTTTCTAGAGGCAATTTTAGAATTTTCCAGTTAGTAGTTTTCTTGAAAATTGCGAAACCCAATGCCGCGTGTGGAGTTGTATCGCAAACATTATTATGGTATTATATCCTTTCGTTATTTATATTTACATATTTATATATTGTCCTATCTATATTACACAACTTTTATTTTTATCCATATTGCTGTGCACTACTACCTATAACTTGTATTATGCGGTGCGTTTTTAACGTGTTTCGGCGTAAACTTTTAAATACATAAAATAATAAATAGGTAAGATAAATCATAAAATTTACGGCGTGCGCATAACAGTTTTCAGTTCTTTTTTCGTTCGTTTATACTCCTAAAATATTAAAATCCCATACATTTAATTTGTTTTTAATGTATTAACAGATGAAATAAAATTTGCACTCAACAATTTAATAACCTAATAGTGGTGTACGTTTATTTTAGTAAAATGTATAAAGTTAACATATTTGTCATTCCACCTATTAATGTTAATGTCAAGTTTAAAAAAAATATAACATAATATGATATTAAATTTATACAATTTATAACGATGTATAAAACGTCTGTTAAAATAAATTAAAATTATTTAATCGACATAATTTGGAATGTACAAACTACAAATGTATATCGAAAGTATGACGTTGGCTGCTTTTCTCAGAACTTTTTTGCTAAACACACTAATCGTTATTTTCAAAGTATAAATAATACACGATGCTACTATATGTACACTTAATAAAACGTATAGGTACTGAACTCAGAGCCTCAGACCTGTTGCTGAGCTGTCTCATCTGTTCTTATTATATTATTTTTCTACTACGTCAATTGAACTATTATAAATTATACTACCAAGTGTTGTAACTGCGCAGAAATTATAAACAACTTATAAGTAGTAGTTAGTATACCTATTATAATATTTATGGAATATTTGCTCAGTACTTACCTATAAATTTACGTAACGTTTTGGTAGATTTTCTGCGAAGACGATTTATTTGAAATGTTCGAATGTATAGTAGGTATCGAAATCGATTTCTTCGCCAATAAGGATTTAATTGTATTTAAAGAACCTACAATAGATAATATATTATGTGACATCGTTTCATTTATTTGACTCAATTCCCGTTAAGGTCAAAACAATTTTAGTGACAAACGTTTTTTATTAACCTTTGTTCACGTTAATAATCGCGATTTATTTTCGTACCTAACCGTAGTCAGTTTTAACATTTTGAAGCTTTTTAAATTCCAATTTTCCACATCGCCTAGAGCGAAATCGATTTTCGTTGAATACACCTTGTCTCATTCAAAATGATAATATATTATATCGGTTATATTTTTATGCACAGTTTATAACTTGGTAAGTTTGCTAGTTTGGTTTTTGTTATATACTTTTTATAAGGTTTTCTCCATTTTAGCAAAGTTTCTATTGGATGAAAAATACATAATATTTCTAAAAAAATTATAGACGTTTGTCACTTAAAATATTGTTAGTATATAAAGTGTCCGATGTGGTTTACTTAAATAAAAGTGTACGTGAAAGTATACAAACTTTATTGTCAACAACAATATTAATTTACGCTATACAGTAAATTGCTTCATCGCTTATTTTTCTTTTCAAACAATGATGCAATTGTTAGATAAGTAGTATTAGTGAATTCAGGAAATAATTTTTTCAAATAACTATAATAATTTTAAAACTTTTCTTTGCATTTGAAATATTATTTTATTTTTAATAATAATTGTTATTGTCAAAATCAAATTAACTAATACAATTTTTATTTTACTTTTTTTTGTGTTCTATAATAGTTTTATATAATATGATGTACAAAAATATAGATTAATGTCTATTTAGATTTAAAATTTAATTTAAAAATCAAGTACTGGTGTAAAATAATTTTTAGCTGATTTATTAAATAGGTATTCAATTTTTATAAACCAACATTTTGATGAGCACTCGAAAATTAATTTATTATCTATTATATCTTAATATTTGCATTTTAATTTTTGTATAATGTGTAGTTATGTATACTTATGAATTATGCCATGATTTTTTCGGTAGATTATAAATCTGGTGTATAGTGTGGACATAATACATGTTTGATTTATTAGTGTTATGTTTATTAAATTTAACGTTTTCAAACTGATACTATTATACCAGTCATAACTAGCATCTATGATCCTTGTTTTGATATTTGTGATTCGTTAAAACTTAATACATCGTAAGATATTCGTAAGGTTTATCATTCCGTATTATTTACACCAACCTTATTTCTAATCCTTTATCGATCAAATCAAAAACATTTCATAACAAAATAATAAATATGAAATTAATATAAGAGTGTCAGAACTTTCTATTACACTCTGTACTTGCATACGTATATAAATTTTATTCGACGTCGGAAACCCATTGTGTAGTTTATTTTCATTTTGTTCAACATTTTTGTTTTTTAATCTTATTAACGTAGTACGAAAATTCCAAATTCTCGCACAGTTGTAACTGCAGTTCGAACGATTATCAATTAAACACATTCAAATATAATTTTTAAGTCCACATTTGATAATATATAGTTTCAGTAGGTACTTAGATTCACACTGGGTTTTTCCTGAATTTTACTATCACGCGTCGGGTGAAACCAATGGGAAATGTTGGTAATTATTATTCCGGTTGTATTATACATTTATACCAACATTTTTTTTTCTTTCTAGTTTTATGTAAGCCAAAGTATTCCAAAATATTGCTCGATAATCGATCACCAGTAAAAAAAAGTATTGTGTACACAATTACGAATGGTCAATATATTATTATATAAATATATACATATAATACCAACATGTTTATGGATATTAATTTTGGTTGTTGACCATTACCATATACGCGAGCAATTATTAGTCGTTTTAATATTGCACATGCGTCCGATTACACGTAAACAAATACTTAGTAATTTATACAAAATATAAAAAAAAAAAATAACTAAACGTGTATCCCTCGGTCGGTCTACAGTTCTACACTCGACATATTTCGTTTAAACGCATGAAGCATGATGTATGTATAGTAATTGTTTTAATTTCTATTATTCGCAAAAGTTTCTTTATTATAGTATGTTAGATACCTAGAGTTCTGTTCTATTCGATATTTAGTATCGGGTAAACGATTTCCATATTATAATTGATTCGGTTTTTTTTTTTCATTTCTATTTTGATAACTTTAATAATTGATCATAATTAATACTAGTATTTATAATCAATGCTATAATAAACCCACGTGAAGAATAATCATCGATATTTTTTCAAAATTTCATGTACGTTTGCTTTTTCTCTAATTACGTTTGGCAGATTCTTTACTTTCAAATATCGGATTGCACATATTTTTTTTTATAACTTATATATGCCGTTTAGTTACTTATACCACCTTGCCTTGTTAATACTATATGCAATGTACTTTCAGCATTATACAAAGATATAAATTCGAAGCATTCATACTTAGCAACTGTTTATTTGGAAATATAAATAATTTTTTTTTCCGCATAGAAACTTTTAACCACGCGTAAATCTATACGTTATTTCAAAACTTTAATAATATCTTCGTAAGATTTGTTTTTGTTTTTGGGAGTATCGTTGCCGTGGTTCTCAACGTTAAAATAAAAATATTGTACAATGCCGGTTTTGTTTCAAGTTCTAGAGGGTCTGAGTGTTGTCGAATTGTATTTAGCATTATAACAGCAATGTATTTAGAAATGTCATATGACATTAGAGCTATGTAAACCTATTCAGCTGTTATGGACGATTGTCGTGGTTCTAAGTTTTGAATATAATTTACGTGGCTAGAGAAAATAGATGATTTGTGTGGGTTTGGCATATTATTTTAAAAATGACAAATTGTATAGAAAAAAATATAAATAGATAACGAACAAAATAACTAAATTTACATAAAAGCATGTTGACGTGTATACATAATATTATTTATTGTTATATAATGTTATAAGTAATTGTTTCTGGGAAATATAATCAACACTGTGATGAATAAAAAAAAACTGACAGTAAACTATAATTGATTCAAATGCATTATTTTAGTGTATTCAATAATTTGTACTTTCATATTGTTAACTCCTCTTTTGATTCATAAAATATTGGAGCTATATATTCGAACAGTTTTTCGTTTATTTGATAGTGATTCCCAAGGTTTTTCAGCCATGGAGCCTTTTTTAAGCAGTAATTTTATCATGGAGCCCCAAGAATTATTTAAAGTTAAGTGTTATTTGCCTGTGTTCTACAAAGCATATTATACGCAATATGTGTGTAGAAGTAAGAATAATAAATTATTTATTAATAATGGAAACAATAGTATTAATAGAGAACTAGAGAAAATATTGTTTATTATTTAAAATTTAATTCTACAAAATGGGAATAAAACTAGTAAAGATTATTGAAAAATAATACAATGTTACATGTACACGGTCTTGAAGTGTGAGTATTAATGTGAGCAATAAACTTGCTTTTTGCGACAATGCTTGTGAATGTCTGGTGTCATAGAAGTTAATTGAATACGCACATCGTCTTCTGCGTTCAAATGTCTTCTAGATGAATGCAATAATTACTATTACCTAATTATTTCGGAATATTTATATTGATGATTGATAGGAAGTATCATATTCAATTATTGAATTATTGATTTATTTATTAACAGTTAATGTAAACAGTTAATGGAAACAATAAATGCAAAATGTATTGACAAAGTATTGAAAACGTTTGAAGTGTGGTAATAAGTTGTTACTGGATAATGCGTAAAATAAGAAAAATACATATACCTATATAATTGATCTGTAAGTTCAGAATGTTCATAGGAACCGCGGATAATTTATATTTTTATGAAACAAATATAATGAATTCAATTTATACAATTTATTGCGAAACAGTATGTGTTTAAAAATATTTGAGATTTCATTTTGGTCAAAAATTATTGTTCGAACATTGGAGTCATTTTACGAATTCATAATCTAGTTAAGTATTTAAAAATACATTATAAAATAACCTATAGGACGAGGCATTTGGTTTTAATAATATAAGCGTAAGGAATACCCACGATTAGCGAGTGAATTATCGGAAATTATACTATTTAGTTGTTTAAATTTGTTTTCGTATCAGAATTAAATGTATAATGAATAATGACAATAGTATTAAGGAATGTTTCTTTGTTTATTTCTCGTTATTAAACTCGATGTCGTAATACTGTTTTTTTTTTTTTTTAATTAAAATAATAACTATTGCATTTATTTGAAATTATCATATTGAATTTATGCTAACTAACAACAACTATTAAAAATGTCCGCTCCGCATAACGTCGTCATTGTACCGTTTTTCTAGAGATTGTATTATAATAATAATAATAATATAATAGCTTGATATTTTACAGCTATATTGTCGAAAAAGTCTACACAGCAACATCGATCACGTGTTATCGCGCGTAAATCGTCGCGTTATACATTGATACCATCGCGTATAGATTATTATTGTAATTATTTAAAAACACACCTAATGCAGTGCGCAATATACACGCGGATTGTACGTTGTACCCATCTATCCATAATCATACAGCTTCCATCTCGTGAAGATTATTATTAACGCACAATAGTTACGTACGTATATATTATGAATACCGATACAATATAATAACGCGACACGAGTGTATTATATGATTTATACGAATTGACGTGTTGTTCCGCAGTGGACGGTAAGTCGTAAACACCTGCGGTACGGCTATTTAGCTAACCGTTTGTTCGCGTGCTTACGCAACACTGCGCGTACTGTACACGTTGAAGAGAGGATTGTTAAAAGTATTACATAAACTCGGTAATAAACTAATAACATATAATATACATATATGTATTATGTATTGCACGTGCATATTTTGCAGGAGACGGTTTACGCGTATAATTTATTCTATAATGTACACTTATACCATACTGTATTGTACACGAAGATCACGGCATTGAATAATAATTGAATAAACATCACGATGATACCCGGTTTTAACCTGTTCGAAAGTCATGTACTGGAAAACTATGTCTGTGCAATGGGTACTTTTTTACTAGACGTTTACTACATGTGGAACCCATGATGTGATATGATACTATATACAAGGTAGGTATATAATATCGTAGGTATACGTATTGCGTTGTGATGATTGTGTCAACGTTATCACGGGACGGTAGATGATAATTTATTTATTATTATAAATAATTGGCACGTTACGTAGACATAATCATTTCTTATTAAACTAAAAAAAAAAAAGTATCGTTGTACAAAATAGTCGATCGAGGAGCGTCCAATAAAGAATGTACGATGACCCAGGTTATTGTTGATTAGAATTTATGAGAGCGATTTCTCACTATTTATCATATTATCATTCATCATTTTTTAAATTCAATTTTAATAAAACTCTTTTTATACCTATACTACTTATTAGTTTTTTATAATATATAATTTTTTTTTTTGCCTTTCGGACAGGTGACACACTCCCATTATAAATTCAATGGCCTCAAACTATTTATGCTGAAGTCAGGCCGTGGCCTGACCGATTTTTCAAAAATGTGACCGTAGTACCGACGTGGGGGCCAAGTGATTATGATTTGTAATCCTTACAAGAATAATAATATAAATGCTTGGAGTGTTATAAATGCATTAAACTAAATATGTATAGCGAAATATAATAATTAATAGTAAAAATAAATAAATAAATAAAAACTTTGACTTGTAAATTCATTTTCTGTTTAAAGTATTCAAAGAATGAATGTAGACGAGGCAGCATAGGGAGCGCATACGCGTATAATATGTGTTGTTTTGTATAATTTAAAATATGTATTTTTCAAAAAAGAATTCCGGTTCCACTACTGGCTGAAAATACCAGAATCGAAAATCCGACTATATCATATTAGGATATAAGTGATAACTCGTGTAACGCGCGTATACATATTGCACTCGATTCCGAACGCCGGCCGTGTTAATGCAATGATTTTACTCTTCAGTGTCGAGGCGGGCGACGACGACGAATTAGAAGGGCTTAGCGATGCACACAATGTACGTGCGCACATACGTAATAATATATTATATATGTGTACATTCGGCGGCCACGGGGCGTGAACAGCTGCTGTAGATACACCGCGAGGAAATGTCTGTCGGGACGAACGTGTTTTGAAATATTAAACATGCGATGTAATTGATTGTCGTCAAGTGATATTTTAACTCCAAAGAAACACACGGTCGGACACGTCGTCGTCGTGTGTTGCGTTGAAATTAACCATTTCGTTTCACGGCAGTAATAGGATAATATAATGTAAGATATATAATAATAATGTATACATATATACGCGAGTATAGGTACATTACTTTTTGAATCAAGTGACGTCTTGTTGTTGTTTTTTATTTCCTATACGTACGCGAAACTTTTTTTATTTCTATGGCTATAATACTTATACAATATACAATACTCATACAATACAATACTTATACAATATTCTAAGAATAAATCATTATTATTATTAGTATTATTAAATAAGATATATATTATATTGTTTGTTTTGACTTGCATAAATTTTATTATCGGATTTTTAGGGCAGTAAACATTTTGCTGACGAATACGCTTTACGTTATATTATTATATGTAAACAATAAATAATTGTTCTTTTTTTTTTATTTTTTTTTTTAATACCTCGTTACTCGTTAGTATAATATTTTTTCAACTTTTTTTTCTATTGAAACTTGAAAATAATGTGGTCATTGTTGACTTATATTAACATAATGAAATACAAAACTAAACGGAAGGTTTCGAAGAGAGTGCAATATTATAATTTAATCCTAAACTGAAATTGTATATTTCAACTGTGTATTATTATTATTCTACTTTTCTCATTATCATAAAACTAATAATGAACTAAATGCTTTTACGTTTTTATTTTATTTCATTTTTTTGTACAAAAAATAGTCGATGATTGATTATGACATTTTGTTTGATTTAAAAATAAATACATTTTATTTAATAAATATGTGCATAATATACAAAACATTGTATACTGCTACTAAGCATTTATATTTAAAACAGCTGAAATCATTTCCAAAATATATTTGCATTAACTTTTACAGTTTCGTAATGAATTTCTAATCGAAAATCATCACTCCATTTGATCATTACGTAAATATGTATTTATTTATAAGGAATGTTTTGTATATTAAAGATGAACGCATTTTATAAGTAATTATTTATACTTTTGAGAGCAAATTCCATTCTTATAATTTTTTTCATCTTAGTTTCTGCGATAATTTTACATTTAAGTTTCTACAGTAAAGAATAATATTTGAAATAACTTTTATAAGATATTATTTGATATAATTTACTAGTATAATATATAATTATTTAATAATATAAACAAATTTTCTCATAATATTGTCCAAATATTCTTTCTATGAATAAATACTTATGAAAGCACTTATACATTTTTTTTGCTAAAATTTTGTATAATTCAATGAAAGTTTTATCTTAAATTATTATTATTATTTTTTATTATTTGTTGTAAGTTGAGTCATAATAGTGTACATTTATTCTTAAAATTTGATACTTACCAGTTGCCATCGACAAAATAGCACGGCTATTTTTGGACATTTTGTATAATGTAAATGCTATTTTATGTATTAAATCATAATAAGTCACTTTATATAATTTATTTTACAAGATTGACTATACAAAACGAGTGACTTAGGCCCTTTCTCATAAAAAAAAAATCCTGTCTAACGACTTATTACCATAAGCATTCTATTTTATCTCGTAAACCAAATCCCATGTGACATTGACAGTGGTACCATTCAACGCGGCTTGAAATTTCACACAGAATTAATGTATAAACTGAAAATGTCCAAAATTGACTTAAGCCCTTTTTCATAAAAACCGTCCAATTATTTTTATATAAGTTTTATTTTATTTTTTAGAATCAAAATGCTATGTATAATAAAATACATTTTGTGTGATTTGCATAACAAGAAGACATAAACTAAGGCTTAGGGATGAATGAGACATATTAAATAATAATAATAATTTATTACTATTATAATACTGGGTATTGAATATAGTGGTTTTAAAAACGTTTAATACGAGTATTTCATCTCATTAAAAAAATAAGTACCTAAAATACAAATCTGCAAATTGTTCACCTGTACTTAGACATTTTAACATTTGTTGAGGATATTTACAGTAAAGTACTTTTGAACGAAATAGGAGAGAACGGTTCTACGGAAAAGAAAAGAAATTGTTTTATTTATAAGTAACCCTATAACTTATTTCACAATAAGTACTATAGCGGGGTATATATATATACATAAACTTTTTTTTGACCCACTGTTTTATTTCTGAAATTCAAGTATAACGTAATATTCATATAATATATGCGATTGTTGAGTGAAATGTTTTACTACAATAATATTACAACGGATACATATTAATTTGAACACGAAAAATGAACACGCTGCGCCGTATAAGGTATAAATGTATAATGCCTATGCAGTCAAATGTTGTAGGCGATATGCATAATATTAATATATTATATATAATATATATAATATTCATAATATTATAACATAAGCACATTTATCGTCGAATTTCCCAAACAATTTAATCATAATAATCCAGGGTTATACGTGGACGTGCAAAATGTATGTGCATCGGTGTCCATTTGCGCCATAATAATAGGCTATAATTGTCCAATCGATATGATAGTAATAAAATGTTCTAATATTTGGACAATGTTGATGGTTTTGCGATGAAATCTAAAACGTAATAATATTATGCCCATTTTACGATTTAAAAGTATATCTTTTTCTTTACCCATTGCAAGAATGTAATAATAATAATAATAATAATAATAATAATAATAATAATATAGTATGATGATATTTGTGAAGGTACCTATCGTTTTAAGTCAGGAATTGGATGACCAAAAAATTTACAAAAAAAAGAGTCTTAAAATGACACAAAAAACATCACCGAAAATTAATAAACTCTATTGAAATTTATTATATGAACATTAATTCTCAAGTATATTTATACTTGAAACCAATATTTTGTTAAAATGAATATTCTTTTTGGTATTTCCTTTTAGATTCTGAATAGAGTGATGGAATCTATTGATTTTACAATGATGTGTGTTCTTTTTTTTTTTTTATTTTATTTTGTGACTGACGACACCTTTTTTAGCAGTAAAAATCCTTCGATTTTCTTAAACAGTAACTTTTCTGAAAGGAAAGTTAAAAAATGATAAAAAAATTACAAAAAAATGGGAAATATTACACAAAATCCCGTTTTTACAAAATACATTTTTTTTAAATGCTCTAACTCAAAAACGAAAAACCGCAACAATTTGAAATTTTCACCAAATCTTTATATTAGCGTTATCTATACATGGTTAAGTTTTCAAAGTGTTTTGACATATTTTGACTTATTTATAGACAATTTAAATTTTCGATTTTTGTAAACATTTTTTTTTTAACATCTATAAAATTTAATTGGCTGACCGATAACTCTTGAAAATTTAATACAAGATTTATTATAAATTATACTAATTGTTACTAAAAAATATCGAAAATTGTTTCACTCAAATTTTTTTATAAGCCCATAAAGTTAAAATTTGTATTAAATATGTTGAAATCGCGATAATTTGCAAGTTATTTTGTAGTTGAAAATTCATAAATTTTTTTCTGATTATACTTAAGGTTCGAAATTTTAACACTAGGTTGTCTATAAGCTAATCTTAAAAAATATATAAAAAAATTTCTACCGGACTTAAAAGAAAAAAATTTATGACTGTTTGAAATTTAAATTTTTACGAAATTGCATTATAATTCAATTTAAATATAAAATACTATATTATTATATACACATTTTAGACAAGCATATTAACTCCATTCAGAATCGTTATTTGTATACAATGATATCTATCATTGCATTCAAATTTAACAAATCCATTGTAATAATGACCTATCTTATAAACGAGGTGCACTCCACCCCCAACTGTACAGCAAAGCGAGGCACATCCGTTCTTTTTTTATTCGTAATTGTTTTATTTATGAATCTGTATAAATTAGAGAAAGTTAAATTTGGTAGCAAATAAATAGTAGGTATTTATGTCAGTGTTTTTTTTTTTTAATATTAAATGTGTTCAGTGTTGTATTGGATAGTTAATAGGTATGCGTTTAGTATTTTATAACAAAAAAGATCAGCTATTGTCTGATAAAATAGTATTAAATGCAGAAAAACTTATTTTGACTTCCATATATGTGAATGGTTCATGCTTAAAAAAGGTGATGTAATCTCTGTTCATATCCTCCGACAAAAATCTTCTCCTTTCAATATTTTTGAAATAATTCTCATTGTTTTAAATATACTATTTCTATGAAACAGTTGAAAATTTGTTTTTAATTTCACGTCCAACTATATTACGAGTTTGTTGAATTTCATTTCTCTCTTTCTCTATACTACTATACTACTAATATAGCATCATCAAGGTATATTTAATTTCGAAGATTCGAATCATATGTTATAGAACCTGATAGTATTCCAAAGTTTGATTTCATGTAAATCAAATTGAATTCCAACCTGAATTAGCTTTAGGTATTAAATCAACTACTTTTTCAATGGAAGCTGTTTATTGTTTTTCCAGTTAACACTTAATAGTTTTATAATTATATTCCTGATTATATAAAAATATTTACAACAATCAAATACTGCCATTAACTATCTGATGTTTCCCATTTGATTAGCACAGATTTTGGGAGTAACGGAACATTAGGTGCTATTTCTTTAACTATTTGAACTTTCATTGAAGCCTTCAGAAATATTTTTTTAGTATTTTACAATTTGAAAGTTGATTGACTACTGGAAAATAGTTTCTGATTTCTCCCGCTACTCTATGTAAACCACGGGCTAAGAAAGTTTCATGTTCCATTTTTTAATAAAACACTTAAGTGAACCCCAAATTTTCTTATTTTGTTCGTAAAATCTAATTTTATCAACAGTTTCCTGGTAATATTAAAAAAGTTTACTTTTTCTTGATATTTAACTTGATTCATCGGGAATTATTTTATTTGTATACATATCTCTAAAATTTTTTTAAATGTTTCATTTTGTAGTTTCAAATATTTTAAAATCACATAAAAATATATTATTATGAATTTGTAAACCATTTTATTATAACTTAGACTTAAAACAAAAAAAAATGCAATTATATTATACCAGAAGGAGAAAAATGCAAAAAAAGCACCAAAACTGTTAAAAAATGACCTTACACCCAGAAATTGCCGAAAAAATGCAAAATAAAATTTGTACTATTGAATTCTGCGTGACACAAGTCAAATTTCTATAAAGACAAACCTTGAGTAGAAACAATGAAATCATAAAAACAAGTTCCATGGCCTAGCTTATAATCTACACAATACTTTTCATAATAAAAAGCAAATTATTATTTAAATTACACAAATAACTTTAATTTTTCTACATAAAATTAATAAATATATAAATATAATATATACAATAATGTATATCATATTTATATATTATATAAATATATATACATTTAATATATATAAATATGTTACAGTTAAAGTGTTGAATTTCATTATTTTATTAAGTAACTATAGGTAGTTCGTGAATAATCTGCAAATGTTAGTTAAAGTATAAAATAATTCTTCAAAATTATACATGTAACTTGTCATTTCATAGAATATCTAGTTTTTCTGTACAGATTTAGTTTGATTTCCATTGAATTTTAGAGCACATTTAAATTCAAAATTAATTATAATATTTTTTATTTTTATTTTAAGCCTAATTAATAATAATTACATTATTTGTACTTGCTAGGCTATTGTGAGCTGTGGCATTTAGAATTGCACAATATGTCTCTTTTTTTTTGCGAACATACGGCTTTTTAATTTTAATTTTGTTTTCATGTTTATCATTAAACTCGCATATTTATCTTTTGTTAAAACTACACTTATTTTTCTCAACATTAATGTACCAATTTACCACAACAAGGACATCAGTCTTATTTGATTTATTATTTTGTTGGACAGCAAAATTACGATATCTTACATATTTTCTACAATTTGATACATTAAAAAAGTTAGCCACAGGAATGTATCAAATAACTAGTTAAAGTATAAATTATATACAATATGCATTACTAACAAGTTCTAGTTTTTGTATAAATTAACCGATTTAATACTTTATAATAATTATATTTATACAAGTCGACAAGATTATATATATTTAATGATTGTATTATTTTTATTAGTTTTTTGGGCTGCGTATAGCTGAATATCGTTAAAGTTTGCAATCAACTGACTTGTATAATAATATTTTATCTTTTATTATAACCACAGGATTACGTATGTCTTATTGGACGAGATGAAAATAAGACATTTTTATCATTGCATGTTGTTAATAATAAGTTGGTTTTCCTTCGCCCAAATATCTTTAATATTATTCACTAATTATTATATTAATAAAACTACATATTATACATATACTTTACCAATACTAGTAAATTAATGTTTTTCATTCAAGTGTACGGTTTTTATAAATGTTGATTTACCGGCCGAAACGAGATAATCCGTTATAATGTTATATGTTTATTTTGGATTGAAATATGTCTGTACGCGTTTTTCGTAGCTTATAATACCATCTGGTTCTGTATTTAAATATGTTTTGATAATATCACAATGTGTTCAAAATGCTTTAGTTATATAGTGTCTAAATTTTCCATGCATTTTGCGACCAACAAAAAATAAATAAATATTATGTTACCCGACTCTTGCAGTAAACTATGGATACAATTAGTAAAAATATTGCAGTTCTCGCATGCAAACAATCTTTACTGTATTATTATGCCGTATCAAATATAATACAGTTGATGAGTTAAAATTTTGTTCTAAATTAATAATTGTACCCGATACACTATAATAAATACGTTAGATAGGTATATGTATAATTATTTCTGTATCATAAGATTCGAAAAGTATACGTGATTGTCGAGATATTAAATTATATTTGTACGATGTGCAGCATGTACCTATGTATTGTGTGGTCCAATTTGGGAAAATTTTATTAATAAACGTTTAATAGCAGCGGTCAATGTGTAAAGATTAATACAAATCATAGAAATATATATATATATATATATATATATATATATATGACATAGCTATGTTTATTGACATCATCACGCGACTTCAAATATTAATATGTCTGTGGCTGAAATAACCCAATCCAATCATAATAATATTATACGAACATATATGGTATATGACCGGTATATGTGCTGTCATAAATCTTTTTTCATTTATCACTGCTATAGGATTTGACGCGAATACACGTGGTACAAAATTAAATTTCAAAACTGCAATATAATTGTTAATTTTTCAAACTATTTTTATGTACCACGATTCACGAACCGTGCAAATCCACGGGGAATCCTAAAAAAGAAAAAATATTTTTGAATTTTTATTGGTTTGTTGTGTATTGTATATGTACCTATAAATATGTTATAGTAAAAATGCGTAAACTGTAATACAGGTAAACCTAGATCTTACAATCTTACCGATTGATCTCGGTTAAACCTAGGATGTACAAAATTATACAGTAAAACTCAAAAATATTATTGTTAGCAGTTCGGGCTCTTACTAACGAGACACAAGGAATTTTATATAACCATTTTTGGTAAAATCAGAAAAAATAAAAATACCAATTTTTATTTAATGTCGTTTAAATTTTTATATAGATACAAGAAATTAATTTGTATATAATATATATAATATATATTTTATTCTTATTCAGTCATATTTATTTATAAAAACTTTTAGCAATATAATTACTATTACAATATTTATAAATTAATAATAAAAAAAAACGGATGGATCTCGCTTTACTGTACAGTTGGGGGTGGAGTGTACCTCGTTTATAGGATAGGTCATTATTACAATGGATTTGTTAAATTTGAATGCAATGTTAGATATCATTATATATGAATAACGATTCTGAACTGAGTTAATATGTTTGCCTAAAATGTTTATTTAATAATATAGTATTTTATATTTAAATTGAATTATAATGCAATTTCGTAAAAATTTAAATTTAAAACAGTCATAAAATTTTTCCTTTTAAGTCTGGTAGAATTTTTTTTATATATTTTTGAAGATTTGCTTATAGACAACTTAGTGTCAAAATTTTGAACCTTAAGTATAAACAGAAAAAACTTTATGAATTTTTATCTACAAAATAACTTGCAAATTATCGTGATTTTGACACATTTTATACAAATTTGAGCTTTATGAGCTTATAAAAAAATTTTGAGTAAAACGATCACCGATATTTTCTAGTGAAGATAAGTTAAGCTTATTATAAACCTTGTATTAAATTATTGAGAGTTTTCGGCCAGCTAATTAAATTTTATAGGTGTTTAAAAAAAAAAAAATTTACAAAAATTAAATATTTAAATTGTCTATAAATAAGTCAAAATACTTTGAAAACTTATCCACGTATAGAGAACACCAATATAAAGATTTGATAAAAATTTCAAGTTGTTGCGGTTTTTTGTTTTTGAGTTAGAGCATTTTAAAAAAATGTAGTTTGTAAAAACGTGATTTTCCCGAAAAATTTCCCGTTTTTTCGTAATTTTTTTATCGTTTTTTTCGATTTTTTAAAAAAGTATTGAAAAAGTTTGATTTTTGACTTGCCCAAGTACCATCTACATTCACTTTCTTATCAGAAAAGTTGCTGTTTAAGAAAATCGAAGCATTTTTACTACCAAAAATCGTGTCCTCAGACAAAAAAAAAAAATAAAAAATAAAAAAATACACATCATTGTAAAACCAATAGATTCCATCACTCCGTTCAGAATCTAAAAATATAGTTTGTAAAACCTGATTATGCATAAAATTTCCCGTTTTTCGTAATATTTTTAACGTTTTTTTCGATTTTCGCAAAAAGTATTAAAAAAGTTGTATTTTTGACTCGCCCAAGTACTATCTACATTCACTTTCCTTTCAGAAAAGTTGCTGTATAAGCTAATCGAAGCATTTTTACTGCAAAAAAAGTTGTCGTCAGACACAAAAAAAAAAAAAACAACACACATCATTGTAAAATCAATAGATTCCATCACTCCGTTCAGAATCTAAAAAAGATAAGTCTAGACCATAGACTTATAATATATAGACCACGCATTACACTCGTTTTGTGTAGAATACCTTGTAGCCAACATATGTGTGAGAGAGATCATTGACATAATAATGTGTATGAGAGAGAAAGACTTTGACATTACTTTACCATACTTTGTTTATAAACAATTTATACAATGCCCTTTTCCCTTGATATTATAAACATTTATATTATAATGATAAAATAATTGATAATAATATAGAAAATATATATTATAATATACTCGTCTAAATTATTGATTACCAAGGAATATTATAAAATTGTTTACAACCTCCTTCAAAATGTAATGAATGAGTCTGTCTCTCTCGCACATATGTTGGTTTCAATAAATTTTACTAATGCGCGGTCTATATATTATAAGTCTATGGTCTAGACTGATTTTACGATATAACAGATAAGAAACAGAACTAGTTTTACATACAATTATAATTATTTGTTATGCATATTCGTTGTGCAAGTTTAGTTATTATCGTCCTATATGGGTCTGATTATAATCAGTCTATTAGCTATTATGAATTTTTTTTTATAATTTATTAATACTATTGTATTACTAACAGTTTTTTTTATAAATGATTATGATTCAATATAAAGATAACATTTTTATAGAAGTTTCTACTATGAAAATGATTTTCCGTGTCTTGTTTCGATACGGAATTACCAAACTACAATCATAATTCTGAGTTATACCAAACAATTTTGTTTATATTTGGCTGTACCGATGGACTTTTTAATTTTTTAACCGGTGAATTCTAGGTTTTACCGGTATTTGTAATTTTACCGTAACATTTGTATTATATAAAATGGTCAACTATCCCTCTCTTTGCTATCTATCCATGATATGTTCCATTTTATGTTTAAAAAACAGTTTGCGTATAGGTACATTATTATCATCCGCATGATAAATAATATCGATAAAACGAGAAGAAAATACAGAACTCTAAGTAGGTATACGTTTAAGTCGTATGAAGTTGATTGGCAATGGATCGATTAGATAGTAAACTATAATAATATATTCCTTTATAATTATTATTTTGAATGCGACCTGCAACAAATGATTTACTATATATTATAGACATTTCCGGAAGTATCATGCTTCGATCGTTGTCGTAAATCAAAATTACGATTTTATATTATAATGTTTAGTATAGGTCGGTACAGGTTACACATGGTGGTTCCAGAACGAGGCAATATTCCACGTAGGGAAGATTAAATATTATATATTTCCAATAAAAAAAATAAAACTATTGGTTTTCTGGGCCCTAGGCAAGGCATATTGGATCTTGTGCAGCTAAAGTATTTATCAGCTGTAACACTGCAATTGCGTTAATTTTACCTTCTTTATTCTTACACGAAAAAAAACGCAGCTCGATTGCGCTCCATAGAATATTGTTGGCGTTCTTTTAACTATTTTCTAATACATTGTATTTAAATATATTAATACATAGGATAATAAACAATCATCATATTTTTCTTTTAATATACCTATTTTCTGTGCGAAGCCGACTTTCTACTTCCTAGTTTCTTACTTCACATTCTTAATCTATTCATGAAATTATGAATACATATTGTTAGACTAAGACATCCAAAGAAAAACTTATTTAGAATTTTATAGTATTAAAAAAAAGTACATTACTCAAAAAGAACAAATAGACCACTTGAAATTTATATCATAAACTTAGAGAAAATCATAAATTTAAATAAGAATATTTGAAAGTAATGAAACACATAGGTGGTCATCGGGAAGGGGGGCTTAGGGGGGCTTTGTCTCCTAAAATCAAAACTTTATTTAAAATGTTATTCGTTATTTTTATAGTTATAATTTTATATTGGATTATTATAGACCCCTAAAAATTCAATCAAATGTTCACCTATGATGAGACAATTATTTCGTGTTACAAAATTTGAATTTGTGATTTTTATTTAAATAAACATTACTAACTTTATTGAATTATTTTATATATATTAGGAAAATATTATTATTAAAAAAATGTGAGTTGTTTAGTTTTTCATTGGTAAACATTATCAATTTTATGTCATGATGTATTAATATTTGTTTATTTAGTGTTAATTTTTTGTTTATAAGTGTATTGTGTATTTGTATATAGTATATAATGTCATAATGTGAAACGAATTTCGATAAAGTCAAAATTTAAATTTTGTTGTCAGTTCAAATTCTGTACAATTAGGAAGGGACATGTTTAAAAAGACAAAATTTATATTTCATGGACCATAATTATATCGCGTTTTTTTCATGTAAAAACTAAAAAGGTTAGATGGATGAAATCGTGTTGCATTACTATTGAGTATTGTCCATATCCTGACAAATTACTCTAAGTCAGTTATTATATTGTTTTTCCAGTAAATTTTAACGTATAGTTAAAAGGGTATAAAATGCGATTTCCTTATATGATATAGCCTATAGGATATAGGTGTTGAAAGTGAAAAAAAGATAAGATAGAAAATTGATAATTCCAACCGATCACATTGAATACGAGTACTCTATAATAAACTTTTAGCGCGTGTCCCACGTATATACATTATACCTATAAACCTATACTAAACATCTGTCATCTATTATCGCTCCAAAAATGGGACATATACATAACACATACATTGGTAATTACTGACATTTTAATTATTGTTCATATTATATTATATTAATAATTGCAATCCTATAATCACAAACAGGGTGCACTGTAGCCTGTTTGTCAGCCTGCATCAATCAAACTCAACAGGTTTTAAACTGTATAATATCGATTGGTTATTGAGGGCACACCGCCGCTTAATCATACCTAGGGTTGTAAAATTTCCATAAAAAATATTTTTTTTTTATTTCTAAGTGAACATTTTTAAAATTTGGTTTATTGTATGAAATAAAGAAAATATGTAACATAGTTACATACTACATACATTATAATACACAAACATAGACATATAAAAAAACTAGATATATATTGAAGTTAGCCATATGTCAACAGGGAAAAATTGCATGATTGATTGTATCAAATTTGTATATTGTATATATTTGTAATATATATTATATTATTATGTTATATACATATGTATAGGTATTTTTATAATTTTATCAATTAAGTTAATTTTTAAACATTTCCCTGTTGGCAAATGACCACTAGACTTCAATGTTCCTATGGGAATGTATTATGCAAATCCGCTATCTAGTTGTTTTACATGTCTATGAACACAACATATATAATTTAAAAGTTGTTTAACAAATCTTTAGTATAATTAATTTAAACTATACACTTTAAAATATTATTGAAAATACACTACTTTTTCATTCACTGTGGAAATTGACCATAAACAGTATCTAGGTAGGGTTTTTAATCCGTAAACTTTAGTTGATAAAATGATACCTAATTTATAAGTTATTCATAATCAATGTTTTCTGTGTTTTATCAATATATTATTATTTCTAATCATCTATAAACACGTTTAAAAGAAAAAAAATATTTTTATAATTTCATTGAAATATTTCAAGAAGAGTGACATTTTCAATTTTGAAATATTTCAAATTTACAACCCTAATCATACCACATTACTGTAATATAATTTTTAATTTTATAGAAATGTATATAAACTTACAAATATTCAAAAAATAATTCTTATAATAATGTATACTTAAATATACTTAGTATTCATTTTAATAATAATTTTTTATTAATAAGACGTATGAACATAAGCAGATATCTGGTTTAATTTTTAGGGTGGGGGGGGTTATAATAATCCAATGTAAAATGATAATCATAAAAAACAACGAATATCATTTCAAATAAAGTTTCAATTTTTGGGGCTATTAAAATATTTAGGGGGCTAAGCCTTCCCCCCTGATATCTACCTATGCGTATGAAATTGATCTTTTTCTGTTATGATTTTATCAAATTGATGTTCAATATTAACGATATTTTAAAATTGACTCCGATCGTTTATCATTTATGGCTGATCTATATTTTGATTTTATGTATTTCATTATAGAAAAAGTTAGTTGCAAATTTTTTTAAATCTCTTACTGTTTAAACTCAATCGTTGAGTTCATAAATTATGATAGTGCATGAACGACTTTGGGTATTACACGTATTTTTAGATTATTTACCTTTCTTTGAGAGCCGGTTAAAACTTGTTCGTGGGCCGTAATATAGAGATCTCGGTCTAGAATGATGGTGATGACACTTACATATTTTGCCGTCGTGCAACACTATTCCCAATAGGCAAAGAATTATAAATCATAAAAGAAACGCGTATCTATATTAAACAACTTTGACCTTGTATTTTTTAGACATTCTGGTACCGAAGTTGTGTGGCTGTACGAGAGCGAAAATTATAAATCGTTTATGGAAATTTGAATCTCAACACGGCATTCTTTTGAACAGACCCAAACCACTGATGCGTTAAGGAATACTTATAACAATAATCCCGCGGCATACGTAAATAGTCGGTCGATGGTGGGAGGGGGATATTTCGCCGGAATTTATTATTGAAAAATAAGACGCGAAAACCGTAGTAGGTATATATTATGTGTACCTTCACTATGCAAATGGTATTATTATTCACAATAAGTAAAATATAAGTTTCGATAATGTAACAATAAAAATAACATTATAGTAATAATAATAATAGTACCTAGCAATATAACAATGATATTAACTAATAAAAAAACGTCTGTGATCGGGCTGTATTTTCGTATACCTACGCACCTACGCACGTGTCGTGCCGTAAAGTAATGCATGTTTCGGAAAAATTCTCATCGGAAAAATAACAGAACGCAAATTATATGAATTATGTATATTGTAATAATAATATAATGTAATATTGCAACAATATACCTACACGCACGTTTCGGTGGAATAATAATAATAATATATTATAACCTAGGAAAGAATTGGAAAAAAAAGAAATGGAAAAAAAAAAAAACATCATCGAGCCCGCGGCTGACCGACGTAATGTGATTATTATTACCTAATATTTCTATCGGAACGATTATACTGTATAGGTAATAACAATATTGTTATTATATGTGTTATTATTATTTTGTAGTAATATCGCGTGGTGGCGGCCGAATAGTAATCATTATAATATTATGCGCGCGTCGGGCTATCTGGTATTCTCGTCGTCTTGGTTCATACAATCATACTCAGCCGCGCTGCGGAGTAACTGCGGAGGTGGTAACCGGGTCGCCGCCGCTGTTGCCACCTCTATCCCCACCACCGCCGGACCGAAAACCGGTACGAACTGTTCGAGAGAAGAGAAAAAAAAAGGTAGGTACGCGCGCTCAATCAGTCCGTGTCGTGCGTCTGCGCTGTGTGTACGGTTATTGCTTGTGTCGCCGTACAGTGTTTTGTCCGTTGGTCCGTTTATTTATTTATTTATTTATATTCATTTCGTCCGTGGTGCGTAGAGCCGATACGATCACAGGAGAGGAAATTGCGTGACGTGGTAGAACAAACCGGACGAGAATTTAGTGGGATTCGAGTGAAAGGAAACGTGACTAACGGCCGAGACGTACACACTACACGTGTGTTTGCGCGTCTGGGTAGACCGTAGTTGATGCTGCTGCAGCCGCCGCCGCCGAATCGAGGTAAAAAAATACATGTTTTCGACTACTTTGGCATTTAGATATCTGTACGTTATATTTTTCGTAATTTTCGTCTCGTAATTTCGATGTTGGTACAAAACATTGGGCCTCTCGTTAAATTCCAGGTGTATTGTCCACACTTGTTTGACTGGCGCACAGCAGCTGACATTCCCCTAAGACTACTCGGCGAGGGTAGGCGTGTTCGCGTTTATTTTCACACTCCTTCTAATTTTTATGCAACGAAAAATACCGTCTGCATTTGCATACGCGCAAACACGCGTTGTAAGTTATAACTATACAAGGTCTTCTGCGGTGTGTTATGTTACCGCTGCAGGACAGAGACCACCGCGTCATAGACATGTGTATAAATAGCATCGACGGTCCAGCTTCGTACGGGTAAAAATTCGTAAACGTATGCATCTTGTATAGTGTATACCACCTCTCTGTCGTTTATGTATCAAATTCGATTGAAATATCACGGTCCATGAGTTATTTTTACTAATCAGGGATGTTGTGAAAGAAAATAGGTATTTATTGGAAATAATAGGGTATTTACTAATTTTGACGTGTTATTGATGCTATTATATAGTTATTTAATGATTCTAACGTAGATGATACAATAAGTCTGCCTTTTTTCTATTCGTCTTGACCTACCAAGAAACTGACGGCATACGCACCAACGGGCAGTGATAAACCTTGGTCATAAGAGGAACGATTATTGTGTTGTAGTACATAACTGCGATAACAGACCGTCGACAACCGTGGTAATTGGAGTATTTGAACATTTTCAAACTATATACACGCACCAATCCGTGATACTATGAGATTTCAGTCAGCTCACAAAGTCACTAACTCACAATGACTGGTTCTGTGGTGTACTCGTATGGGGAATCGAGAGCTTTTTCGCAGTGATTTAACAATTTGTCACGTCAACGACGAGACAACGAAAACGCGCGTATCGATCTTATGGCTTACACGTTCGAGTTACTCACGTGTATGGTGCGTTATTACTGCAGGTGTAAACGCGTATATGCGATGCTATTATGCTCGTGGCGTTATTTGGGCGTGGACATATAGGAAGGAAAAGTTCGGTCGGCTACAAGACGGTAGTACGTCGCATGAAGTTCGCAGATACCAGAAAAATAAATGTCACTAGCCGTTTATGTAATTAAATAACATAGACGGGTCCACAATTCGGTGATACGATGACCTCACGATAATGTTAGTCAGATAATTTTAATAACATTATGTGATTTAACATTATAATGTTGCTATGGAAATATAATATAGTATTTTAAGTTTCACTATTATCACGGTTCGTGACGAATTCGTGACGTCTGTATACGTCATCGAGCGCAATTGTATGTCACCGAGAGCGTGTTGTGCATTTTTTTCTACGCATCGAGTTTTATTTTATTGGTTTTTATCCTTCGTTGATTTTAATTGTTTTGTAATTTGATTAATATTAATGCGACTTCTTGGCACGAAAGGCACGTCTTCTTTGCGGCTATGAAACGATTTCCACGCAGATAGTGTTTTATTTAGATATCGTATTGATATTTGAAATCATATTTATAATTTTATGTAAACATTTTAGTTTCTGATGGAATCTATTGATTTTACAATGATTTTTTTTTTTTTTTTTTGTGTCTGACGACACCTTTTTTGGCAGTAAAAATGCTTTGATTTGCTTAAACAGCAATTTTTCTGAAAGGAAAGTGAATGTAGATGATACTTGGGCAAGTCAAAAATACAACTTTTTTAATACTTTTTAAAAAAATCGAAAAAAACAGGAAATTTTACGCAAAATCACGTCTTTAAAAAATACATTTTTTTAAAATGCTTTAAATTTAAATTTTTACGAAATTGCATAAAATAGCGATTTATCGTTAAACGATTTTAAATATTTGTTATAATTCAAAAAGTATAAGTCGCAGAAACTTGAAATTTTTACCAGTTGTTAAGATAAGCATTTCCTCTATGTCATATTTTTTTTTCAAAATATTATATTGATTTTTAAGCCACTTATAGGCATTTAAAATATTCGAATTTTTTAAAATTTTTTTTATAAACTGTGATAAAAAAAATTGACTAATACAAAATACTTGAAAATTTAATAAAAGATTCCACAGAAGTAGTTATTATTGTCATTTAAAAATGATTAAAATCCATAAGCATAATTTTTTTTTATAAGCATTTGAACAGCGAATATCGACATAAAATTACATGTAAAATATAATATAATATATAAAATTCTAGACTGACAAATCATATTGGTTTTTGAAATTTGCTCTAACTCAAAAACGAAAAACTGTAACAACTTGAAATTTTCACCATATCTTTATATATTGGAATTCTCTATACATGGTAACGTTTTCGAAGTATTTTGACTTATTTTGAATTATTTATAGACAATTTAAATTTTCGATTTTTGTAAACAATTTTTTTTTTTAACATCTATAAAATTTATTTGGCTATCCGAAAACTCTTGAAAATTTAATACAAGATTTATTATAAATTATACTAATTGTTACTAAAATATATTGAAAATTGTTTCACTCAAATTTTTTTATAAGCCCATAAAGTTAAAATTTGTATTTAATATATTAAAATCGCAATAATTTGCAAGTTATTTTGTAATTGAAAATTCATAAAACTTTTTCTGTCTATAACTAAGGTTCAAAATTTTAACACTAGGTTATCCATAAGCTACTCTTCATAAATCTATAAAAAAAGTTCTACCGGACTTAAAGGAAAAAAATTTATGACTGTTTGAAATTTAAATTTTTACAAAATTGTATACTGTTGCATTATATTTCAATTTAAATATAAAATACTACATTATTATAAACCCATTTTAGACAAACATATTAACTCCGTTCAGAATCGTTATTCGTATACAATGATATCTATCATTGCATTCAAATTTAACAAATCCATTGTAATTATGACCTATCCTATAAACGAGGTGCACTCCACCCCCAACTGTACAGCAAAGCGAGGCCCATCCGTTCTTTTTTTTGTTTATTCTTATTATATATTACTTGGAACTATATATTAGTTGTTACTTAAAGCTATCAATAAAAAAAAAAACTAACTTTAAATAAATATCAATTTTACGATAGTACTTTTTAGTCTCCAGGCCTAAATTCTGTTTCTCTTCTGATCGCGGTCGTAGAATGAAAATATGATAGTATTATCATACTTTACATACTTTTCTATAGGGTTAAGCTATAATTATTAATATTTAAAAACAAATATAAGTAAGTACACATATTCTACTATTTATATGTATATCTTAAATAATTGCACCAGCGAGAAGAATGTTGCTCTTCTACAAAATAAAAAAAGTGACTGTTATGCTACCATTTTTTTTTTTTGCCCACAGGTCACAATATACAGAACAATATATTAACAATTGTTTTTAATATTCACAATTTAGATAAATAAATGAATCATTTGATAATAAATTCCATTGACATTTTTGGTGAAAACGTTAAAGAAAAATTATAAATGGACTGAGATTGTTATAACTTAAATGTACATTTCATTGTCTCTAAATTTTCACCATAATTTTCTCCCGTTAACACCTTTGCGTGTTTGCAGTTAAAATACAGTAAATTGCATAGAAACATAATCATGGTCCGTGGATGAAATTATATATACATATATATATATATATATGTGTATGTTCAATATTTAAAAGGTATAAATTTAGTATCAGTGACAATATAACTTGAACTATCAAGGAAAATAAGAAATAATATACAAATACAATAGAAACGAATATTTCAGATAATATCCGGAAAATAATTTCTGGCGAAAGATTTAATAAGGAAAAAAGGTACGTAGATGGTATGCTCTAATATCTAACGTTCAAATGTATATAAAAGGGTATCAAACGTATCGATTTATATACCGATGTAAGGTAAAAATGCTCTTATATATAAAATATATATATTCTTTGTCCAAAACCTATTAAAGGGCTTTAGTGACACGTTAAAAACAGATGCAGATATTATGTAAAATCAAAAAGGTCCATTAAGTTGATCCATGTTTTGTACCGAAATAAATTATAGTGTTATTGGGATTTAATTTTTTTTTAAAACACTTATTTGTAACGCTCCAAATTATTGTCGTTTACAATAAATGTGGTGATCAATTAAATTGGATTATCGTTTACAAATGGAAATAATAATGAGAATAAAACGCCGCATTGAATAAACGTTTTTTAATTCGGAAACACTAACAGATAAGGGTCGCCTGTTTGTTGCTGCTGTACATATGTATTATATACCGTTTGAATTTCCCTTCCTGATTCTAAGCTCTTTATAGTTCTTCCTTTTATATATATTATTAAGGTGCACCGCATTTCGATAGGTATACGCACGTGGTTATTGGTGTGAAAGGGTATCTTACGACAAAAAAAATATCGATTTTGTCTATGGATATAACGTTATTTTGCGTTAACTTGATGTATTTAAAAAAAATAACTGGTGTATACTGTACTTTGGTTGTTTCCAAATTCTAAATACCTAGAATTATGTTGAATATTATTATAATTCAAAATTTATCGTCGTTATCGGTTGTACCTTTTGTCAGTTACCTTTGTATGTAATAATAATATTATAGTTGAACGAGAACTGGACGTGCTACAGCACAGAATTTTAACGCCACGCCTTCCGCGTTAATGTTTATGGTTAATATACTTATGTATATTGCAGTTTGTACGCGCCCTAACCGTGAAATCCGTCAGTATGTTTTTGACATTAATTTAAGTTTTGTATTCATGACGAAATCTGCTCGGCGAAGCCTTAGTGTCGATTAATTAAACAGCAAGTTTAATACTTGTTTCAAAATTAAATCGCATTTCACCGCTTTGGGTTTGGAAATATCAGAAATTGTTCATTCATTTTATATTTGAAAATTTATCTTTTCTATGAAATTTTATAACTTCATATTATACTTTTAATATATTCTTACACTTCGTACATACATAGTATTATATTTTGAATATCATAACAAAACAGTTAATTTGAGTTCATTTGAATACCTTATTGTATACATTTACTAAAATGATACTTTAAATTCTGAGATAAAGTGTGGTTTATTGGTGAATTGTCAAGAATAATGTACAAGTTAAATATATGTGTTTTATATTTTTATTTATTAAATATCAGTTATGAATGATTTATAGTAATAGCATAATAAAACGAACAATCAATTATAAACGTATTACCATTGATTATAAATACGTAAACAATGGTGTTACTTAGGGTAGATTTAGCCATATCCTGCCGGGTTCTTAGTCGTGTTATACTTTTGGACCCTTTTTTATTTATGGTAAAAATTGAATATAATATATCTTATATATCACTAGGTCAAAATATAGGTGACTGCTAAAAGATTACGATTAAGTTGTTAACAGAATAATATAGAACCGTCGTTTGTGTATTAGATTCTGAACGGAGTGATGGAATGTATTTGTTTTTCTTTAGATTTAGGAAAAATTCCTGCCTGGTCCTTTGGTATCCAGGTCCACCCTGGTATTACTATGAGTACAGTCATTATATTTCAAAGAATTCAATTTGTTCTCTTTTTATCTAAAGGTTTTTTTTATTAAAATAATTTATACTACGTACCCTAATGGCTAATACGTTTAATCTGTGAAATAAAATGCATATTTTTTTTTTGTCCACCATAAACAACTGAATAATATAATTTTCAGGAACGTGTAACAATCTTAAGTCTTAATGTTTTACCTATATCAATTAACTTTTATGTGCTTTTTTATAACTTACTGGAAAGTTATAAAATATGCTGACAACTTTTAAAGTTACTTACCTAATAATTTAACAGGTTGAATTGCACACACGATGGAAATTAAAGATATTTTTATTATTAAGTAAAGTATATTATGATAAAAAGTTAAAAATTCTTATGATCCATTAAGTACCTTAGTAGGTTTACAGCTAGGTTTGTAACATGTGATTTGGCATCAACAGGGAATAAAATAAATATATATAACAATAAGTAAATAGTGTTTATTATAACGAGTTATCTTAATTTTTCTGATGGAGTATATTATAGATTATATGTGACTAAAAATTTGTCTCATAATTATAAATTTTTTTTTTTGTTGGGAGGGCTTCAAAAATGGTGACTATTAACTTTTCATGTGTGTTTTTTTAATTTGTAGTTTTTTTTTTAGGTTTATACGAACTATAGAAGATTAAACATGTTAGTGCTGTATGTGTGCAACCATTGGAAACCATGGAAAATACTGATAGATGCTCGGTTAACCTATTTTTTTTTTTTATATATTTGCACTATGAATTATTTTGTAGTAATTTATTAGTTTTTTAAAACCATTGGTTACATCAATATGTATAATATACATTCATAACTTGAAGTACAATATGGAATACTGAGATATCTACATGTACATTGTATTATACTGCATATTCATTAATTGAAAATTTTTAAATGGAAACACAGATGTTTATGAAGCATTTTTTTTTGCTTATATTAACCTTGTTTAGGTAAATTTAATTTAATTTGTTTAGGTATGTGTGTTGTTCATTATTATTGAATAAAATTAAATTATTGACCATTGAACTGTTCGACATTTAGGTTTATTCACCTATTTTGCTTAATATTTTGTTAATTATTTAATAAGTCATTATAACGATTTGAAGAACATTGCATTTTCTTAAACTGCGTCTGAATTATGTTCATCAAACATGTGTGGTTTACATTCTTTGGACATTTTAGCCAACCTAGCTGTGAGCGCATTCGAAATTCACAAATATATTTTGATATCGAAATGTTTATTTTTTATCAAGGCCAAATCAGGTTTAACTGTGCCAAACGGTTGTCAAAAATTAAACCTGCCAGACTAAAGTGAAACGCATAATATGATACTTGAATTATAATTTCTGTATGTGATATTGATTATTTAAACCGTTAATTAGCGTTTAAATTTTGGACCGGATTTCCGGAGACATACAACTGCAGTACCCGCATAATATTATGAAAGAACGGATAATAGACTTTTATGACAGTTGCCAGATGTCCTGTCGTGCAATATTTTTGAAATAATATTTTAAACATTACAATTTTTATCACACGTTATTTTTACATCCAGTATGTATATAATCTTTAATTTTATGTTAACTAATTGTTCGAACTATTAATGATGTTTTAGCTTAGTGACAGATTAACTTTTAGGCTACATGTATAATATATTATGTGGGCGTGTTTGATATCGTGACAAGGACTTGATGAGTTATACGAGGTATATTCGAAATAATATTGTATTAAAACGAAACAAATTGTATATAATTTATTGATGATTGGAATGCAGAGTTATTCGCATCATAATTCATGTATAGTTACATTAATTCTGGGCAGGTCTTAAAACACATAGGAAAAAATGAAAAATTCTGTCTTGGGAGAGATTTTGTTTTAATGTTAGACTTGTATTAAAAAATAATGTAAATATTGGGCATTTTATGCTCTTATAAAATTGTGTTCTATTATACATATATTTCATAACTCATATTAGATTACAATTTAAAAAGAATCAAGACGAATTACCTATGTATCTTAACAACTTTAAATAGTTAAGGAAACAGATATATTATAGGTATAATGGAAAGATGTCTTACTAGTGTTGAGTTTTTGACCACAGGACACGCTTCATGCTTTGTAGTCATCATCATTTTTGCCCTAAAATTTTACTCTTTTTATGTACCTGAGAAAGAATTAATATCAGTAATTTGTATTATATAATATATATGATGGTATTTGAAAATTTTAAAAGCATTCGCCTTTTCTGGGAAGGTACATAATTATTTTAAACTTAAGCAGGCTAGTTTGCTCAGTATTATTTAAAAACTCGAATTAAGTTTTCGAATGTGATATATCAATCAATTTTGCTGTAATTTATTTTAAAAGATAACATTTAAGAGTAAAAGTTATTAAATTTAAAATCAAAAAAATTAAAAATCATCACCCACTACAGTTATTTATATTAACTGCTATTTGATTACTATTATTATTAGCATTACCTCAACTGTAACAATGTTTAACCTTGATTAGGATAAAAGAAATATCTTACTACGTTAAGTATTTTTCAATTATTATAATAAAATAAATAATAAAATATAGTGTATATTATACATTATTACTGACATCACGTGCACACATAAATACACAATATATTATTCGCATTCATGTAATTATGTAATTACGTTAAAACTGTATTTCCATTAATAATTCATCGGTAGTTCAGGAATTACTACTGATACTTGTGTAAAAAACTTAAAATTGATTTCAAGAGTTTATATTGTTGAATATATACAACACTATGTATGCGTTGGTCACTCTGAACATAGTAAAACTAAAATTGTTTATGATCTAAGTACCTATTCAAAATCCATAAAATGTGATTTTAAATATTGATGATAGGCATCAATAATATAAAATAAAGATGATATATTTTTTAGAGGTTTATTTTATGGACTTTAATTAAATCGAAATGTTTTCATTTTAATTTATTTTAAGGTAATTTTTACATGGTTACAGATAAACATGTTAATCAATTATTTTATTAAGATTTAAATTGAGGACGTATTTAAATTGTCAATCATTTTGTTCAAAACATCTGTCAGCCTCTGTTGTCTATATGAATATAGTTTCCACTTATAATAGAATAAAAGAGGTATTTCTGAGAAAAAAAATCAAAAATAAAGTTTAATCAAATTGTTAAGTGTATTGTGTATCTATATTTCACGGTGTGAATATGAAAAATATTTAAATATTTTATTCGACTAGTCCAAATCTAAATCCGAATCCAAATCAATAATTTGGTCAATATCTCCTTCATATTTCGATTGTGTATTATTGTTTGCATGAAGTGGAATAGTAGATATTCTGTTTTTTTTTTTCTGATCTTCTTAACCACTAATGGTCATCATATCTTCGTTATGATCAATTGGTAGATTTTTTTATAGTTTTGAGAAATATATTAATTTTGGTTATTCATGCGTTAAAGCAAAATTCTGGAAGTCGCGGTTGGGCTTCACGGTAATATTTTCAAGAATCAAATAGTTGATGTACTTCCTTTTTTTTTCATGATTTCATTCTTTAGTATTCGTGAGATATAATATAACAAACATTCCGTTCACTTGAATACACGTCTGATTGAAGTTCTTAAAGATAATTAAGAAATATTAAGTATAATATATTGTAAACATATACATACATATATATATATATATGTGCGTTGCAAACTATGCTTTGGAAATAGATCAAAGAAAATACTGATTGTTTTTAAATTATGTTTTATTGATTGATGGAAGTATTAAAAAGTTCAAAAAAGAAACTCAATGAATACCTATAGGTTTTTGAGTTAAAAAATATATAGTTCTCAGACTGTCCAATGGATGGCAAAGAGAGAGAATTTTTCCAAAAAAAAAAAAAAATAAATGCTAAGGCTTGAGATAAAATAGTATAACTTAATTATATGGTTGTTTTGTACATATTACTTTTTAACAATCGTTTTTAAACCATTATTGTGTTCTTTAATATATTTGTAAATATAATTAAGGTAGCTCTACATAAAATATAACTTATGCTTTGTTCAATTAAGTTTTTTCCATTATTTAATCGATTCCAAGAAACTAGGAGAATTAAAGTCATCAAACTAGAATACGTATTTACAGTTATAGTTTTCGAATGGGATGTTTTGGTTGTTTATGGAAGGTATAGTGATATGTATCTGTATGCAAGTACCTATTCCCTGTATTTTTTTTAAAATTATTCAATATTCCTATTCAATAATCCCTATGTTTCTTTATATTTTTAATTAATAATATAAAGGAGCGTTGGGGTGGTTACATCGTTAGCTACGATGCATGCAGTCATCAGAACGAATCCGGCTCAGTGCAAAAAACATTCTGCAGAATTAATTATGTAGTCTCTTTCCGTGCTCTTAATCTAATTGATCTACAGTCTACAGTTCTACACTATTCCTCACCAGACTCACTCCACTGGGAGTGAAATCAACACACGTGAAAATTATCTTCTCAGAGAAAAGTGTACAAATGCTACAATGTACTTTACCCCTCCCAAGTGATAAGTCATTGATAAAGGCTTGCCTAATGGTCGTTTTAATGAAAAAATAATATATATAATTTTTCGATTTATTGTCATTAATATAATTAGAATTTAAATTTAAAAATCTCTTGTTTGGCTAATAATTTTGTCGAGGTTTTGTAACGATAAGCTCATTAGCAATTTGTAATGACAAATCGCGTCCCCAAAGACAATTAGTGTACTTGAATTCTCCCCTCTTATTCTGGTACTGTTGCTTCTACACGTGTGGGAAAATGTACAAATAATAACAAGCGTGGCTTATTTTATATCATTTGTAATTTGTAACAATTTATTAACATATTATATCGTATGTTTAAAACGACCGGAAATTGCTTTCAATCATAACTCGGATAAAAAGGGGAATCGTGTTAAACATATACAGAAAGTGATTAAATGAAATATTATTTAATATGTACTTTTTTTAAACATCATACTGTATATTATAATAGTTATTGATTCCATCGACTTATGATTCAGAATTTTCCTCAACCAGCAAATTTTTGTTTGTAAATATAGCAATAATAGTGGGTTTTAAAGCTTCTCAAGGTATGCCAGTAGATAAAATATATTACAGATAGTGAACAGGTGTTGGCATGTGGGCAGGTGTTAGTTGCATCACATATGATATTATGTAAACAGGATTTTATACTTACATCAATCATTTCTCAAATAAAACAAAAAACCATCATGTACCTAATGATATAAATAAAAATAAAATAAATATATGTTTTGTTGTTATAGTATTGTCAGCAATATGATTAATTGTCGTGGAATAAGCCGGAAGACAAAATTGTTGGTATACATAAATAAATGTATTACAATAAATAATTTCAAATTGTGAATTCTTTGTAATGAAAAAATTTTAGAATGTTTTTAATATTTTGCTTCTATTAACTTCAGGTACTAATAGCCTAAATAATTGATAAGTATTTACAGTAGGATTTCATATTTTAGATTCTGAACGGACTAATGAAATCTATTGATTTTATAATGTTGTTTTTTTTTGTATCTTGTCATTACGTTTTTGGGCAGTAAAATTCTGAAATAAAAGTGAATGTAGATAGTACTTTGGCAAGTTAGGAATCAAACTTTTTCAATACTTTTTAAAAGCGTCAAAAGAAACTATAAATAAATTACGAAAAAACAGATATTTTTACATAAAACCACGTTTTGACTAAATACAATTATTTAAAATGCTCTAACTCAAAAATGAAAAACAGCAAATCCTTGAAATCTTGACCAAAAGTTTATATTGGCGTTTTCTATACATGGTTAAGTTTTCAAAATATTTTGGCATATTATGACTTATTTATAGACAATTAAAATTTTCGATTTTTCTAAGTTTTTTTCTCGGTTTTTTTTTTTTTTGAAATATCGATATAAAAAAAATTTGGCTGTAAAAACTCTTGAAAATTTAATACAAGCTTTATTATAAGTTATACTTATCGCAACTAAAAAAAATTGGAAATAGTTTCACTCAAATTTTTTTTGATAATCCCATAAGGTTCAAATTTGTATAAAATATGTTAAAATCGCGATAATTCACAATTTATTTTGTAGATGAAAATGCATAAAATTTTTCTTATTTGTTCATAAGGTTCAAAATTTTAATATAAGGTTATCCATAGGTTATTCTTCAAATAACTATAAGAAAATTTCTACCGGACTTTTAGGAACATTTTTATGACCGTTTGAAATTTAAATTTTTACAAAATTACATAAATTAACGATTTTAAATATTTGCTATAATTCAAAAAGTATAAGTCGCAGAAACTTAAAATTTTTAACAGTTGTTAAGGTTAGCATTTTCTTTAAGTCGCATTTTTTTTTCAAAATATTATATTGATTTTTGAGCAACTTATTGGCATTTGAAATATTTGATTTTTTAAATTTTTTTTTTTTTAATCGTTGTTAAAAAAAAAAAAAAAATGGCTGTTATAAAATACTTGAAAATTTAATAGAAGGTTTCACATTAGTTTTTCTTATTGTTATTAAATAATTTTTGAAATCCATAAGCACATTTTTTTATAAGCCTTTGAAAAGTGAATATTCATATAATATTTCAATTTAAATATAACATAATATATTATATAATATACCTATTCTAGACCAACATATCATCTCCGTTTAGAATCGTTATTCATATACAATCATACCTATCATTGCATTCAAATCTAACAAATCCATTGTAGTTACCTATCCTATGAACGAGGTCCACTCCACCCCCTACTGTACAGTAGAGCGAGACCCATCCGGTTCTTTTTTATTTATTAGAACTGATATTATTGTTTTTTCTTCTGGTTGGTATAGGTTTTAAAATGGTTTGTTTTTTAAATGGACTATTTACATTATCTATAGATAATATAGAATAATATTTTTTCGTTTCTACATTTATGCGTAGATTGTTTCGCAATCTATCGAAGTAGAATTCGGTTTTAGCTTACGCAAATGATGAATATATATGTGCATGTATTTTCTATAATAATGTATAATCTTGTAAGATCTGTAAATCTTAGATAAGGGTACATTAGTTTACTTTAAGTTATGGTAGTTTTTAATTTAGATATATTACGAATAATTTCGTAGGTAGACTGTAATAATATATCTGACAATATATTTGCCTACTTCATTCGGACCGGTTATTGTAGAATTTTATTTGATGAAAAGTTGTTTTCGTAATCGGGCATTGGACGACAAAACCCAAAGACTTTAAAGTCCTAGAGTTCATTATTTTCGATATTGCAGAACGACAACATTCTTTGTGTATAATATAATATATACTTTTATGTACACAAATGTATAGCTGTATAGTTACGTTTTGTCTGTTATACTTACAATAAAACTTTAATTCCGACCCAGCGGCAATTGAATTATTGGGATTTTGCGTATTGATAGTACCTATGTAAAATAATATACAATTTATACTCATTCAGTATTATATGTTTACTGTCAATAAGATAGATATCGAACACTTAAATTTGAATTACTAATTATGGAGTTGTTACGAGCGATTTAGTTTTAGTCCATCTAAATGAAATAATTCTGAGGTTTAATTATTCGTAATTATATTCATAGACATTGAAAATAATTATCCTTTCCCTTACTGAATTTAAAAATAGAAATAAATTAGTTTTAAGTACTAAATGTATATAATCACTAAAAGTTCTTTTATAACGATTTTGTAAAGAAATAAAGACAATGTGGGATTTTTTTTTACTTCTACGCTTTCTAAAGCATAATTTCAAACACATTATTAACATTTTTATTACGTATAATTATCGGTGTGTGTCAAATCGATATTGAAATGTATACCGAAAGATAATATTTTACTCCGTAAAATAATTTAAATTTTTTTAACATCTCGTCTATCTAACCGAATAATCGATATTGTGGTAAGGTCTTTGTCAATGTAATTTAGACATACTGGTAAAAATACTTGTGACTATATTTATATGTATATAAGAATAATATGGCAGAACGTTTTCTACTTAAAATAATCTATTCCGACCATAATTTACGATAACTTTTGTTCGCAAATAGTTTCTTTTACTCTGTTTCTCAAAAACCTTGGTTTCCTTTTAACAAGATGTTTATCGGTTTACCGATTTCCGAATAAGAGTTTTTTCAAAATAGCTTTTCACTATACTTTACTAATATGTATAATAAAACATTTTTTTTTTCAGAATATTTGACTATTACTGGAATTGTTGATGAACTTAACCTACTGCTCTTAATATACAATGGGCAAATTACTTAGTCTGTTAGCTCGAGATGAGAATAGTTGTTGTTCTTCTCAACAGAAATACGACATATTCTTAGATTTTGAAAGTAAGTACCTACTCGCAAATTTTTAAGTTGATTTTAAAAATATTAAATTCAACGATATATTGTTTTCTTAAATTTATAATAATTACTGTTGTCCCTTATTAACATTATACTTGTAATTATCGGTGCATCTATAGTTAAAAATGAAAGCAGTATTTTTGTGTTTAAATGAGTTTTCGAGTATCTTAGTCACTTTTTCAGCCGATCGGAAAACGTGATAAATTAATTCAATTATAGAAATGCTATGGTAATTCATAGCTTAAGTTCAATTTAATAAATTACATCATGTTATCTCTCAACAATTTGGATTAAAATAAATAAAACTAAAAAACAAATTAATGGCTGATTATTTATTAACGACATTTGTAGCTTGTTGCATACATTTATTTAACAATTAGTTATATGCTATTCCAGTCAATCGGAAACAATTAAAAAAAGTGATATTGAAAGAATATTCTTTAAAGAATATTCATATGCCGCTAGTTTTCGTCCGCATATATGTATATTCCACAGTATCACATAAGTAATTTTAAATACAATTGTGGTTGCAGATATAGTATGTAGTTTAAAGTTAGGAAATGCATATACATATAATTAACATTTATTTTTTATATATTAATTACGTAGGAAATATTTGTAAATGCTGTTATAATTGTAAATGTGTATAGCGTTCATGGATATATTGCATAGATACTAAAATTCTTAGGAAACAACATTATTATTAAATGTTCCGTCTTTAATTTTTAATAGAGTAGCGATTGTACATATTTTTTAATTCTTTAGAACGTGTAATAAGTTTGCTAATGTTTCATTATTATTAAAAATCAACTTAAAGAAGTTTTAAATGTTAAAGTGCTTAAATAATTTTAACTTTTAAATACAGTAAAATGTAAAGTTTTGACATCAAATAAAATGTTCAAAATGGACTTTCATTACCTCTTAAAACATTTGTTACAAACTTTATTTAAATTCTCTGCATATATTAACAAATGTGTTTTTGTTTTATTTACTTCTTTTTAAAATTAAACGTCAGAGGTTTTATTATGATTATATTTTGATTTTTTTGTTGAAATATAATACAAATAATAAGATGTCATAATTTTACAACAATTTATTATACATTCCTTTATTAAATTAATATTCCCTAATAAGCAGTCGTATTAAAAACTGATAAAATAAAACTAAATTTTGTTAAACATCCAATTGGTATAAGGTATAACCATTAAAATTTTAGTTTCTTATTTCTATAAACTGCCTTTTTCAATAATTATTATAATTTATTAATTTTCATAACGAGTAAAAGTGGATACCTAATTATATAATACTCAATACAACTTGTAATTTTTATCTCGTATACAAGTTATATGTACATTAATATCCTTAGTAGGTGAATAATGTAATTTGTTATCGTTAACTTTATTTTATTTCAATTATTTTATTTTTTTATTCTAGAAGTTTACTAAATCTTATTACTTACCTAAATATTATTTTTTATGATGTGCTTATTTATGAATAACAATTTAACTATATAGCTTTAATAAAAAAAAACTACAACTAACATAAGTTGACCCAAAATAATTTCACCAAAACTGTAGGGAGACCTTATACATGGTATTGGTTTTTAGACATCTTAATTAATACAACTATGAATATTATATAAATAATTATAACGTTGTACAAATCATTCTTATGTATACTCATTGTTCTAATAGTAAAAGTTCATTCAATTTCATTGCAACACTATTGTTTTTGTGTTTTTTTTTTTTTTTAATCATCTCACCAATACCAATCATATAATAACTTTGGTTAGTGACATTTTTAAATTAAAATAAATTAACGTTTAATTTAATGTTATTTTTCAGATGCTCAACCTACCGAAAGTGAAATGCAATTATTTGATGAGGTCCAAATTGTGCTTACTGAAGCTTCTGACGTGCTCTCCGACCTTAAACATTATTCGGGTGCTGACCAATACATAAAAGCAGCGATTAATAATCCGTGTGCTGAACAAAATGCATTGACTTGGGAAAAGTTGATGCCCAGAATACGTACTTTAAGGCGATTCTATTTTTTCTCACAAAAAATTGGTAAATTGTTTTGTATTAAACTATCAAATTTAATACTGAATACTAGACGACGGTCGATGGACCGAATAAATTATAACTTTTGGCTAAAAACCTGTGTTGTTGAAGCCTTAATAAACTTTTGAAAAAAAAAGAATTATAACTTATTAAAATAATCAATTATTAAAAAAAACTTATTTCGTATTTTAATTATAAACTTTTAGCAAAATATTTATTAAAAGATTAGGGAAAAATGGAAAATTTGCAGCTTAACATTTAAAAATATTTAAATATAAAATTTGGATAAACAGAGTTTTAAATTTGTTGTTGAATTATCATACCCTGGATATTTACTCATCGTTTTTGTATGGAAATGTTTCTAGACAAATTGAGTTCAATTAAATGAATTAATTTACATAAGCATCAATAAAATGTTTGATGTTAGAACTTTTGATTTTGAATTATTACTTTATGTGTTATTTTATTTCACGTTTAATACGATACTCAAGTGAAGCTGAACGTGATATCTTTCTAATTTATTACTTGACATTATTAAAACATATTACTGAATTAATGTTTTATTTTTCAGCCTTTGTTGTGCCTCAAATTTTAACTGAAATATGTTCAGATGACATCACTCCTTCGGTACATCTAGAAAATCAACAAGCTCTAGTTAAACAATTCTCGGAGATTATTGAGTTTGTTTTAAAGTTCGACGAATACAAGGTACTATTGCTGACAGAAAACTAGAAAACTTTACCTAATATACTTTTATCATTTGGTATTTATCTATAATTATAATTTGTTTTAAATTTCAGATGCGAATTCCAGCGATTCAAAATGACTTTAGTTATTACAGACGAGTATTGATGCGTGAAGGTAATTCGTTTATTGACCCAGAAGAAGATCTAAGCACTAGTTTGATCGTTGCCAACAAAGTGTCATTATTTTACGCAGAAGCAACGCCAATGTTAAGAATGCTATCAAATGTCACTTCACAATTCTTGAACAAAGTAACTCTATTTACTACTAATATATATTATTTAGAGTTTTGGACATTTGCATTGCAAAGATTAGATATTATACCGAAGCGCAATTAAAACGTCAAGTTTCCTCGGTAGTACCAAAAATAAAACAATCTTAAGATATAATTTTATCATGACCATTCAGTATCAACTTTGTGAAACCACCAAGTATTTTTTCTAAATAAATTTTGTTATTTATTCATTTAGTTGTTTAGTTTTTTAGCTATTGTTAAATTAAACGTATTCTCCAGATGTTAACTAAAACATTGTTGCTTATATTTTGTTTCTAGGATAAACGTCTCGTAGACTACGCAATCGAAATGTTTAGTACCATGGTGAAGGTGTGTATACGTATGTTGGAAGCTCCGTAAGTAAAATATTAAGGATAAGAATAAGAAAAATGTCCTATGAGAAAGACTAACACATCCCTCGACTACGTGTTATAATTAGAAACATTTTACACGTGTATTCTACAGGACCGTTCAATTTAGAAAACAAGAAACACACCTATTCGTGTTACGCGTATTGGTCGGCCTTATTATCTTATTTGACCACGTACACCCAAACGGCGCATTCGTCAAGACTTCCAACATAGACATTAAAGGTTGCATACGACTGCTCAAAGATCAGCCGGAAGAATTTCAGACTGAAAACCTGTTGAACGCACTGAGGTATTAATTAATATATATATACATAATATTTCACAGACGGTAAATGTGTTTTGTGTGTATATTATAATATATGGGGTCGGTAATAATGTTAATAATTATTATAATATAAACGTTTGTTAAGTTTTTGTTTTTTCTTCCTCACAGGTACACGACAGCCCATTTAAACGACCCGTCTACGTCGAAAACGGTTAGAGCCCTGCTTATGGAGACGTAAATTTGCGTTACCCAAGATGTGTTTTATATTTTATTCGTAATAATATTATTATATTTATAAATATTATGTATAAAATGTTGTGTGTATGTGTGTACGTCCATGTGTTAACATATGATTATTTTATAAGTGAACTATATATCTATCACGTTTTAAGATTTTTTTTTTTTTACTTTTATCCTGTTTTTACATCTATGAATTATTAGTAAAAAAAGTTTTTTTATATTAAAATTTATACTCTACAATTTTAATTATTAATGCCAGTAAGCGTCCTATCCATCACTCCTTTTGTACTTATATTTTATCCAAGTATTAACTTTTAATCGTTTAGAGAACTGAACGGTAGATCAAAGCAAAAAGTTATGTATACGGAACAATTATCCACGTTATCGCGTATTAAACACAAAAGGGGTCTTGTAGTACCTTTTAATTATCATCAACTATTAGGTCATAGCCCGCGCACTAAATATAAAAAAAATTTCTACGCAGATTAGTGCACGCGTGCAGGACCAGAAATATTATAGAATTCTCACTTTATTGTTCATTATTTCATTGTAGCTTTGTTATTATTTCGAAATGAATCGATTTTACGATTTTTTTATTCTTCATCGTCTCACCGGAACACGAAACACAAGAGCGATTTAACCGTCGGCAGCAACCATGTCTCGCAGGATTTCGACGCGTATAAGTCATTTAAATATTTTATAAGTTTGAGGGATGAGGGTTGAAGTGTTTAGTCGATTAAGTGGTGAAATCGGGTAACACGCTGCGCAATACATAAACTAACGTTTTCAGACTTTTCGACAGCTGAACGTTTTTCGATATTCACGTGTTACCGTCCAAATCGAAATACATTGATTTACAATCAGCGGCAGCGGCCTGCGGGACAACGGCAGGATCGCACTCGGACGATATTGCAAAAATATTATTCAGGTTTATTTCGATCTCACGTGTGGAAAGTTTGTTATTCTTGGCGTGTTGTTTCGACCAATTCTCGCTGTTTAATTTGCACCAAGATATTTTTATATCGTTTGGGCGTGGGGCGGCAGATGGTTTCAAAAATGCGCGACGTGGTCGGATTAAAACGGAATCAGACCTCCCCTCCCCCTCCCCCCGTAGATGTCGAGTGGATCCTACTCCACGTCGTTCCGACAACAGTTACAAAGACTACCTGTAACTACATGCGCCGCTTGTTTATTGTTGTAGTATTGTTATGATTAGTTGGTTTATACGCGCGAGATATAACAATATCGTCGAGTATTTTTAGCTTGAAATTTATTCCGCAGTTTTCGTATAATACTACTCGTTGTTCATGATGATTACATCCGTTAAACGCTTAAAAGTGCGCAGATCGACAAGATGTATTGTCTTCCTTTGTATTAAATTCTGCGATTTTGGTAGAAGTCCGTCATTATTTCTTTCACGCGAGTATATATTCGTATGTAATATTATATTATCATGATTATCGGTTATAATATATAAGACATATAATATAATATAATTCGTAAGGTATATACGGAGTGTAGACTCTTTAAACATCAGATTAATACGATAAATGTATTGTAATTTTTTTTCTTCAGTTTTCCGTAGTTGTACACCGTAGTCCCATTTGGTTTGCGAAGACAACCGAAAAGATTTTAAAATTTCTCTATTATGAGCGATCACATTTGACCCCAGTATTTTTATTAACACATCAATTTATTATTCTTTGATAACTATTATATTTTCTCGAATTTGGTATCAAATATTTGTATTAATCAAATGTATGGGTGTTAACTAGTTACCCTCAGTGGACTTCGCAAATTATACCTATAGGAATACGGTTACGAAACCTACCCATAGAACAGGGAAGATAATGGTAAATATGTAAATAATAAATTATATTATATACAATTATTATAATACAATAAGAGTATAAAAACACTATTTATAATCATAATAATTTATTAGTCAAAAAAACCTATACAATTTTATAATACAATATATATGTATTATATTTCAAAGTATATATAAAAAAAATGCAATAAAAAGATAAATACAATATTTAAAATTATAAGTGGTACCTATGCAATATAATTTGTCAATTTTTATAAATTATATTGACTATGTATCATGTTTTATAGTAATTTGTACTAACAACTTTTACAAATCCTAATCTGCTTATATTTTTATTTCGATATTTATTTATGAAATTTTCAAATCTAGATAAGACTGATTGGTTATATTTTTTTTATTTTTGTACAATACTTATAGGCTATAGCAATGTATAAGTATGTAATTGTTTGAATTTCTTTAGGAATATTTACATTTATAAAAATATTCGATTGTAAATTACAAAAGTTTCTCGAAAATTATTCATATGCAATTCATTGCAATTCTCATGCAATCAGTTTTTTTAAGTTAATTTAATTCATAACTCGCAAAGAAGGTGGAAGAGTTGAACTTGAGGAAATATATGTGTTAACTAAATGCTCTGAAAAATAGTTAAAAAATTCAACTAATTTTTCTAATAAAGGCTGATAAAAGATTTTTTGTCCATTAAAATGTATGTAACAAGTAATACCTACATCGGATCAAAAAGTCATTACTTATCATATAAATTCTGATAAAAATAAAATAAATGATAAAAACCCCCCGGTGCTGCGATTTACGAATTTACGATAAAGCTCAATATGCCGTTTATAAATTGTCGTTCATTGCGTTACCTATGTATCGGCATAATCACGCATTCTAATTATGAATAATTCAAGAATTATGTTTTTGCCCCGAGTGATTTACCTCCCTTATTTTACGGGTTAGTATTGTAACCGTGTATATATAATATGTGAGGGCAACTGCTACCTTTTGGTCTAAATAGTTTGAGGGAATTGGTATGAAAAAAAGTAGGCACTCTTGGAGGCAACTGGTATACGTCCAAATTTATACATACAGATTTTAAAAACTTGATTACAATATTAACCGTGTCGCTTTTAAGCTAAGTTCGGAGTTTTTGAATTGTCGACGACGGTATAAATTTATGATGGCTCGAAGTTTCGGTTTGAATCGAAATATTACTTTACAACCATTGGCCATATTCAAATCCGAACATACCCACCCCGATCGGTTGATCAAACGCGATCTCGTGACTCGCGCTGTGCAGGTACATTTTGTATTTTCAAATGATCGCGGTATCGGCGTCGCATCGTTACCGGTAATCTTTCGAGTTACTCCAGACACAGCTTGCACGGACTGGGTTAGTCTAGACCGTCTGTCGCGCTCGCACAGCTTTGGTGGCGATAAATTATTGCAACGGAATCGGCGTACGGTGTGCACGACCGTCGCGCATTACGGATCTAGGCGGCGGAGACGTTGCACTAGATTAGGTTACCCCGGTAATGGTACAATATAATATGGTCGCGCGTTTTAAACGGTTTTCTGGAATAGTTTTTTTTTTTTTACGATGTCATTATTATTGTTGCGTAAAAAATCTGCCTTTTCCTTTGACTTGGTCGAAAACGCGTTTGTATAATATATATACTTATACCTATATCTACATTCTACGTGTCATATATATATTCATTATATTTACAGCCAATTCACGGACATATATTATTATTTGAGTATTGATTTACAAAAAACGAATCGTAAACCAACGACCGGATAATAAACCTGCGAAATATCGTCATTGTCACCGAAGAGCAAGTTATTATGCTAGGGTGATCATTTTGAGAAAGAAAAAAAGGGGACATCTGTAACTCTCCCTCCGTTCCTAAAAAAAATTGCCTTTTAAAACATAATCATAATAATTATAAATATTATAAAATTATTTTCAAAATATTACTAACAATAAGATAATTTACTTTTTACTAATTAAGTATTTAACAATAGGTACATTGTAAATTGTTTTGTTACTGATTCATTTTTTAACTATTAATAGGAAAAATACTCTAAATCAGCTATTATCATTATTTATGAATTTGAAGATCCTTTTTCTACACATATTTACTTGTTTTCTCCTTTACAATAAATAAAATGTAATAATAAATAAATAACGGGATAAAAAGCGTTCCGTTTGTATTTTGTCGGAACAATCGCATTTTAAAACTGTACGTATGGTCAATCTACGATCTAAGTTATAAATAAATCCGCATCGAGGGGCACCCTCTATGTTATATGCGTATAAGTATGTAACCATGTAGGTAATAATAATATTCATATCGCGTGCGCCACTTAGCACGCGGCTGTTCGGAAATCTTTGTAAAAAATTTCTTTCGGATGATCTACGTGATTTACGAGCTTTAATTGTTTTAGAACGCGTATAAGTATTGTTCTCGAGTGCGCACACGTTTTGTAATATATAGCCATTAGCTGATCGATGGAACTACGTTGCACTATTAATATTCTGTTCATTACGCTATTGTATGCAAATATATGATGTGTTAACGTGTCGTGTGTGTGTGTGTGTGTGTGTGTGTGCGAGAGTGCATTTTTATAAATAACATCTGACTCGATTGAAGGTATAATATGACAATCGCGGGCGAGTGAAAATGACTCACTGAAAAAAAAAAATATATAGAAAAGGCCCAATCGTACTGTAGGTACGACGACGACGGCTGGTGCGCAACAGCATTTATAACGCCATCGAGAACAAAATGCTGTGGAATTCACGTTCGATGACGGTAATTCATGGCTATAGGTCAGTTATGTGATCATCGTGCGTACGCGATTGTCGTTATTATAATAGCTGCTGTTGCTGCGGGTTGAGCTGTGCATTACCGCAGTATGACCTGTATACGATTATACGGACTTGAAAATCTTTTGTGTAAAAACGATTTTATTTGGAAACAATTCTTGTCGACGGGAATAATACTATATCATATTATAATGTAATATAATATAATACTCGTCTGTCATTAATAATAATTGCTGTTATATAAATTTAAATATTTTAATGTCCAATTGTTTTCAGTGAGACTATAATATATACATGTGCTTACTCTTAACGGGGTTGTATTAAAATATGTACATAAAGATATCAAAACTATTAATTTTCCATGTTAAATTTTATACTTTATCAATCCGATTTATGTAGGTACCTACAGAATATATTCTACTTTCATATTATAGTTTTTATCACAGTTGTTCCTCTTTTTACATACATTTATCTAATTAGACAGGTCTATGTTGTCCTCAACTCAAACTTGCTTTATACATTTTTATTTTAGAGGTAAATTACATAGTTTTTTTTTTTTTTAGTTGTACGTGTTAATATTAATGTAAAATGATATTGTTTATAATAATAAGAACATGAAATTTAATAAATTACACTGTACAGGCACTGAATTTAACTATTATATACATAAGTTTCATTATACAGTTTATCGATAAAGTGGTTAAACCTATACGTTGTGCTTGTACGACGTAATACACATTATAGTTATATTAAATTAAGTACTTACATGCATTTTTCATTGTTTTTAAGCATTCAAGACATATGCTATGTTTACTCAAAATTTTTTAATGTGATTATGTTATTACTCCACGTATCTAATATTACATAATTATAGTCGATCGATGAGCAAGAAAATAAATGGAAATGATTGAAAGTTTGGGAGAATAGAATATTAAGACGTGTCATATATTTTGACATTGTCATAAAAAATTATTTGTTATTGACGATTCACTAATAAGTAATAATATCAAGTTTTATACTTAGTTTTAAATATTATGTTATAACACGACACGCCGTGCTTATCTCAAAACGTCCCTGGAATAATATGTATCATATTATCCATTAACTCTTTTTTAAGTTTTTAATTTTTGTTTTTTTCACGCTCGCCGTGGATCTCTGCAGCTTTTTAAACCGCTGATGTAGCGATTAGCAAACAGAAGACTGCAGTACGTACACAACACTGACACGCATTATAATATAAAATACGGTCGTATGTAGCGATTGCAATATCGCAATAATAATTATATATATATATATATATATATAACGCGCGTGCCCGTCACGTATAACAATATTATAAAATAATACTACTACTAATAATAGTAATAATAATAATAATAATAATAATAATAATAACATAATGCACGTGCGGATTATACGATAATGATTGTTTTGCATCGGGGACGGAGTGTGCACAATAGACTCTGGGATATAATATAACACATAAAACGTATATAGGTACCATAGTATTATATTATACGCGACGAGTGTAAAATAAAAGTTAAATCCTCGGAAAATCGCGTATACGGAATACGTGTCGTTCGCGTACATAATAATACTATAATACACCTATACCTACATCCTAAGTGAGTCCTATATTATATTATGGTACAGCGAGTGCACACCTGCCGTGCCAAATCGCGTGCGCTCTACGGTCTCTTTCTCTTTCTCTCTCTCTCTCTCTCTCTACGCGTGTACAACAGCATCGTTTCGCGCGCACCATTACCGAGAACACTACGCTCATATAGCGCCGGGTAGGCACTCGGCGAATTACAATAATTATTATCATTAAAATATCGTGTCGCAGCCGGTTTAAGTTTTTTTTCGCGTACGCCGCCGGTCGGACAGCAATACCCGCGCAACATCATTTTGATGACGATATCGTTATAATATGCCTACGATTGTTCTGTCGTGTTTCTCTCTTTCTTCTTCCCGAATATAGCACGCAATCACACGCGCTTCTATAGAACATTTGTGTAAAAATACTATACATCTATATATAGTGCAGCGTAGAGTTGTTAAAAAGAGCGTTTTTTTTTTTTTTCGTTCTGGTAAACAACAGAATATAATATATATTATACAATAATTAAAACTCGTTCGAAACACACGACGTGAGTAGACTATATAATATAATACGTACTATACCTTGTTACGCTGAGGACGAATGTTTTTTTTTCTCTTTTTATTTCTATACCTTTGTCCTCCTATTCAATTGAAAGTGTCTTCAACACTGCTGCAGCAATTGCATCTGTGTATACCTACCGTGTTTCGGCTGCTGCAGTTGAATCAATTTTGCATTTTTTTTCTCATTAAATGCAGTATATACAATTATAATCAAGCTACAAGTTTTATTGTACAACGATGTACATTATTATGTAATTTTTATTTTGCATTGTTTTGCATTCTTTTTTATTTTGTGGATTAATTTTAGCATTATTTTGTTTTACCTCATTATTATTATTGTATTTTTTTTCTTACAATAGTTATATCTATTTTGTATACTTACTCATACTCATTTAAAGCCTCATATTTGAAAATATTAAGAATAATCTAATTGTGCCGTGCAATTATATGTATGTAGGTACACGTGAGTAAAAATTTAAGTATTATATATTATTTTTGAATAAATTATATTTATTTATCATCTTAATTCTTATTGATTGTTTATAAAAAAAAAAAAAAAAAAAAAACCAATAAGAATATCGAATTCTTTCTCCATAATAACTTCCGCCATGCGAGGTTTATATATATATATATATATATATTTTAGTAAAGTAAAATATAATATTTCAAAGACTTGTAGTCGCACGTCACGGGTGAAACATGATTTCAGTATTCCAGAAAATCTAAATTAACATACGGACGACCAGCTTCAAACGTAATCCCTTTAACCTTTTGTTTATGCATTATTACGTGATAATAAAAAAATTAATATACAGAAGATTTTTTTAAGTAGTTAAATCTATGAATCTAAATGTTAACCCAATAATAGCATTTTGATGGGTTACGAAAAAGGAGCGATACAAATATAAATGGTTGTTTTTTCACTTGTCGCAGTATGTGTATGGAGACATGTCCAAGAAATTAGTTTATCCAAAAAAATATATAAAGGGGACTAGGTTTTTTTCTGTATGGTCGTGTACTATACCAGCTGTCATTGAATCGTGTAAAACTGTTATTGAAACTACTTTTCAACTAATAAGGAACTTTTGACACTATTTATTGATTACTTTGGAAGAATTTAATTGGATAATTACTACGTAGATATCATAGAGACAATTTATACACAATTAGAGACAAACATATTTTAATATTCAAATTTGGAATTTTTTTCTCTTGCAGGGGCAGATTTGCCTCGAAAAAAACCACTCAGTGAAGTGACGGCATAATTGCTTTTCTTCAATGTTAAACTCCTCAATTCATCCATCGATATGGACATTAAATTATAAATTTAATAAATGCCCTACAAAAATTAGGAAGGTGTTAATCGACTATTGATTGTATACCGAAATTCGTAACAAAAATAAAACCATTTTATCTCATCAATTGTCCTACACTATCAATAGTTGTCATAATATCTATTTACCACCCATCTACTGTTGCACTAACAATTGATGTGAATCCGTGATTCCTATACAGACATCTGTCGGGGAAAATGTGCGGCGCGAGCATACACCGTGAACTAACACACAGCACTTACTATACCTATGTACATTGTCAAATACGTATTTTATACGTTACCATATGCGTGTGTAGTGCGAGTGCATAATGTACATACGGTCCTTTACGGAGGTCAGTAGAGTCAGTCGGGCGTCGCGACACGTCCGTACCCCAGCTCTGTCTGTGGTCTGTCCATGATAATCTACTTACGCGAATGTATGTACACAGTATGAGTATTTGTATAGTAATTTGCAAAGCCGTAGTCGGGAGAGAATGGAGTTCAGACCCCCTTTGAAATGTTTTCTTAAAATAAAATAAAATGATTTTAAATGTCTGTTATTACATTGTCGACGTTTGAAATTATTATATATCGTACATTGTGTCACTATACGATTACGAGAACACTATTAAACACAAAAAAGGCCTATTTTATACTGATATTTCACTAATATAAATCCTAATTGAATGTACTTTCATAAAACCGAATGTATAGCTCACATAATATCTATTGTGTCTAATTACTTTCGTAATCGATGGCCAGTAGAGCAGTACATTGTATTTTGTTTACATCATATAATATACAATATCCATGACAGTTGTTTTTTTTGTTGGTGCAGTGACGGTCAAATGATTTTGTCATGGGGGGGGGGATGTCATCATAAATAAAATATTTGACGTTAACTTAATTAGATACACATTATAACAATTGTAAATTTTTTAGTAATAACATAAACTATTTTGTATTTTTGTAATAAAATATATACACTATAAACAAAATAACTAAACAATATCCATACAGTTTTAAAAGTAACAATTTTATTTTTATTTATACTTTAATATTTAATTTATTAGAAATAATAGATTTGGCCTTCAGTTTAAATAAAGTAGTTACTAAATATTAGGTAACTGCAAATTAATATGTTAAAATTTCTATTCGGGTAAATATTTATCAAATTTAGGTTTTGTGACCCTAGAGTCTCATCTATCACTTTTTGTGGCAAAGGAATATCTGATTCAGAGGCATCTACATTGACATCATCTAATTGTTTATTTTTTTTTGAAAAAACTCAATATTGAGCCATCCTTTCTTCTAGCATTCATAATTAATAATATTAATATTATTTGTATAAAATATACTATAATATAATATAATTTTATACAGCTGAATCGCTGAAAGACAAACTATAACAATATTATAATGTCTATAACTCGGTGATTTAAACTTTAAAACTGTTTAGTCATATTATTAAGTCAATGTTCAAGATAAATCGACCAACTAATAGCCCCGTGCTGGCTACGAAATACGAATACGTATCGCCCGTATGGATCTCGTATGCATATATTGAATATTGAATTGAATATTCTCGATTATCGCGGGCTAATTCCCGAATATTTTGTATAGACAACTGAATAGTAAATATAAATTATAATAACAGCCTAATTCATAGATACGAGTCTAGATAGTAGATAATAATTATTATTATACCATACATAAAAATATACCATTAATAATCATTTGTTTTTAGAAAAAAAAAAAATTAGAAAAAAAATTAATACCTATATTTATAATGGATTTAATGTGCATAAAATATAAATATTGAAAAAAGGTCATGGAGGGGATCTATCCCCCTCATCCCCCCCGTTTGACCGCCTTTATATGGTACAAAGGCAGAAATGCTTTATCGTATTAAATGACGTGCATACTTTTATATTTATTTAATACCTACGCACGTGAAACGTTAATTTTTAAAAATTAATAAATGTTCACAGTCTAATCTATTAGCTTAGATTCTACTAAGCTAAAAAAAAAAAAAATAATAAATAAATAAAAAAAATGAAAAATTCACAGATTAGAAATTTTAAGTTATAATAATTACGACCAAAATTATTTATAATTTAAATTATGATTTCGTAATTTCATATTTTATTGAGCTTATTGACGTCTTAAAGTTTGTAAATCGAAAAACTTATTTTACTCTCTAAGACTCTTACCCCCCCCCCTCCAAAAAAAATCTTTTACTGGCTACGGCCTTGGTAATACGATTTAGTTACTCATAAATTTAATATATTCATAAATATATGTAAGATTAAACTCGAGTATTTTAAATAAATTTGCGGTGGCTGGCCGGGAACTGGTAGTTTTTCCGATTTCCGTTCAACGCCCAATTCGATACACCGCAATTGATTTTCGTTGAGTATTTCATTTTATTTAAAACGAAAAATTTGAAACACGTATCATATTCATGTAGTTGAACTAGTTCCCTCTTATACTATTCAATATGAAAACGCACGTACGTGTAGTGCATTCTTTTTACAACACATCGTATTCGGGCACGGGATAAAGGTATATAGGTATTAGGTATATTATGGTAGTATAACCACTGATTAAATATATTTAATCAACGTTTATAACCTGTTACTATAGAAAGGTCAGTTTTGATTTTCTCGGTACCTGCATCCCATGTGCAAGGGCGGAGTAATGGAAAAAAAAAAAAATGCGGAAACAATGTTGAAATACGAGTATGTTGCCCCCCGTTTGTTTTCGCGTTTATTTTTTATTATAAATTTTACGTTACACAACCCAAAACTCTCAAAAAAAATATGGCTGATGAGTCTGGCGACAGAAACAGAATATGGTTACTATGGTTTTTATCGCTTATAATATACTGTTTCGTTTCTAGTTTTTGCAAGGGGATTCATGCGCGTTATTGGCATGACGTCTTATCGGTTCTATAATAATACCTGTAGCCCATGTAATTTTGTTCATTTCTTAAGCTTAATTTTTTTACAATATATTGAATAATAATGGGCTTTACTAAAAATACTCATGGGGGAAGGAGTGAAATTTGTATCATATATTAACGTGGATGCGCCGTGTTTACATTATACCGGACGGCATTCGTTTTGATTCGGTAAGTTATTATTTTTTGCTTACACATAGATAGGTTTACGTTGTACATATTATATTATATAGTATACATGCATCACAATTTTTCCGAAACGTAGTTTTAACGACTGCAAGTGGAGTTCTCGTTATCGCGCTACAAGGCTGCTAAAAGGGACATTTTTGATTATCCACAAAAATTGTGCATATTATTATTATTATGCATTAATTGTAATGCTTGAGGCGGAATTTCATTGACATGATAAAGTAATAAAATAATAATTAATACAAAGGGTGTTTGATAAATACAAATGATTGCATTCATCAAATCTTGCTGTATTATTATAGGATGTACAGATCGCGTGGAGAAAAGTATAATAATATTGCGCGGCTTGTATATAACTAGAATGTTGTTAAGCGTGCCTTGAAATCACGTGTCACGCAATCTTGCCATTTTCAGCGTTGAATTGCTATGCATCATCAACTAACATTAGGTATGTATTATAATATTATGTAAATCATATTATCATTATTAAATCACAGCGTAAGCGCGACATCATAGTTACCATTACCTATGCAAATGCGTCCGACCGAATTTGGACTTTTTCTCCGATCACGTGTACGCACCTGTTTTACGGTGGCGTTGAGTACATTCAAATACGTTATTATTATTGTCTTAGCAATATTATTAGAATATATGTGTAAAATAGGTAGGTACTAGGAAATATCGATGAAACGTAAATCGATGGAATATACACGATTCAAAACAGTTTTTATTTGTTTTATATAACACATAAAATCGTGTCATTGCGATATGAAAACTGTCGTCGAAAGGATTTTATATATATATTATAAATGATTATATCGTATTATATTTCGGTGACTTTTTTTAAAAGATTTTCAATCTTAACAGTGGCGTTGCACCCCGAGGCAAATACCAATTCAGCAACATAATTGTTTAGACCAATGTTAGGTTCTATTTGTAATTGAACAAATTAAATCTGTGATGGACTGTATAAATTAATGTTTCTTCATTTGAATAATAATTGACACATCATAAGTAAATAATACTGAATAATAATACTTATCTACTGAGATGATATTTAACACATACGGGGTAAGCATTATTACCGACGCGAAACAGCTGCGTAAACTGATTAACCCGCGCTTTGTACTACCCGACCCAGGGCGATATCGTAATATTATCTCTGTTTATCTCAATAAAAATAATGAGTATTTGTACATTGAACAATAATCCTTCACTCATCCACCTGCTTATCATCCAAATGGTAGAGTCAAGTCTAACCTAAGTGCTGCTTATAGTTTTTGATTGCACGTTTTATTATTTTAACAAACATTTATTTATCAACTGTGTGTTTTATGTTATTTTAAGTACGCTGGGAGTGAATAAACGTATACGGCCGTAGGTAATTACTAATTATTATATATTATATATATATATATAAATTTATATAATCTTAAAAATTTATATTTTAATAATACAATATAGCTACAATGCGTATTTATATATTCGTTATAAGACAATCGTAACTGTGAATATTACAATATATAATTGCAACATCGATAAAAATTATTATTGTCTTATTGGATTTTGAGGTATGAACATCCGTACAGAAATCTGACGATTAATTTCGTAATATTTTACCGGAATCGACTATTTCATAATATTATACGCCTAGCAGTGGTGCATGAAATGCGATAGTCATGTTCTCCACAGTGTTGAATAATTAAACTACTAATATCGCCCAGAGGCCGATTGTCGTGACGTATATTTACGGATTCGTGAGTTGTGCAAGAGTGAGCCATTGAGAGGTTCCGCGTCTTAAGTTTCTGTTTCACGTCAGATTCTAATACCTCACAAAATATAGGTATAATATATGCGGCACATGATGTGCCTAAAATTAGACCTCCTGTACCATATAATTTTACAACATCCCCGTCTTACCGTGGTTCAACTTAATTTGTTTTCTATGATTTATAAACGTACCGGTAGTTGTTTAACGATATTTATTTTTCGACTCCCCTTCAACTTTTTACCCGCATTATAAAAATTATTTTCTGAATTTTGGGCTATAAACATAGTGTTTCACTTCGTCATATCACGTTTACACCATAGAACTGTTAACTATAGTTATAGATATATGGTGAACGGTTATAGGTCCTACAGGAATCGATGACTTCGTGATGGTTAATATAGCCTGCATGTCCGATAATATGCGACACGCACAGCCGCATAGGTAAATCAATCTCGTGAACCGATTATTGTGGATAATCATCTCGGCAATTCACAGGGGTGTCCTTTACTGATTCTTTTTTTCAATCCTCATACCGGTGAGACCATATACATGTCACCGTAGTATTTATCGCGTTGTTTGCTCGCTTTCTATCTGCCGTGAGCGGAAGAGGGCGTTACCTTGCGTAATCCCGTCGATGCTTTACGTGTTTACACGGTTTACTCGTCCGTAATCCGAAAGTCATCCGACCGCAACGGTTTGTGCGAGTACAACTTACACACACACACACACACACACCTCCTTCTTCTTCACCATCCTGGGGTGAATCGGATCCTTCGGTCGTTCATCGACGTGATATCTTTGTGCGTGTACACGAGTGATACTCGAGGGACATGAATTAGCCGTAGGCGGTAACTAAAAGTTTGGAATCAGTTTAACCACGAATGCCGTTAAAGTTATATTTTGTTTTGTTTTTATTGAAATTTGCACATAAACAAGAAAATAATTAAAATTAAAAAAATAAACAAAAATTGTGCACAATTTCCTAGAGCAGTGGAATGTATTGAATGTGTAGAGTTCTTAATATGAAATGTGAAATACTAATGTTATAATATATATATATATATATACATAGGTAGTAATTTAAAATGGTAAATTTAATACATATTGATCATACAATTTTTAATTTATACATAATAAAAGATAAAGTCAAATTAAGTAAAAAATTAAGAGTATAAGATCGCATAATATATTGTCTAATGATTATAAATTTAGATTTAGAATAGGTGTATTTAAAATGTAATGAACATCATCAACAATAAATAGTAAGAGTTTGGGTAGTTCATGTGAGGTTAATATATATATATATTACCATACATATATATAATTTTGGCTAGAATGTGCTGTCACAAGCTGCAAAAGTATTTTTCACACCCCAAGTCAACATCTACATATAAAATGCATAAGTGGCTATTAATATTATAATATAATGTACCCTAAGCCAAAATTGTTATCCCCTTACGTTCAATTATTTTATTAATGCACCCGATTTATTGTTTAGAATAACGGTGAGAACTAGGGTTAGGTACAATACACGCAAAACGTGCATGAGATATACATTAAAAAAAAAAAAAAAAAATCTTCCCATAAATATGAGGAGGAGGGAAATTGTTATTCGTCACGATGGCAAGGGGTTTAAATGCACTATAGGTTCAAAATTGTCGGCCCTTGCATTCGAGTGAATATGGTAGTAAAAGTGTACGACGATGACAACCAAAAAAAAAATCGAATATCTACTCATCAAAATAAGCTGACTAATAATATGTAGGTACATTGGATAATATTTCGAATAATTCGAGTTCAGGTCAAAGTGCGACAATGTCCTTAAATATTTAGGCGAATAAAACGTTTATAGTTACGTTATCATTTTTTACAGAACGTATAGTTGGAGTATAAGTTACATTATACTTTATTTATCTTATTCATCACTGTTATTTTACTGTTAAGTAATTATGCCCTCTGTGCGTTAATATATACACATAAATACATATTATTGTCATATAATTGCAGAGTTGCAAAGGTTCACTACGCGTTTTCCAAAACAAATTTTCACGAAACATTTCATATCTTTTCGGAAATTCGACGAAGACGACGACGACACGATAAAGTTTACGATAACGTCACAGAAGCGCATACAGTATATAATACTATACGTACCTATGTTATTATACGAATTACGCGAGTAGGTATAGCAAAGGCGTTCTTTGAACTTTTTCCGCGGATCGTCTTCCACGCGACGACGTTCATCTCGGCCCCGGACCGCCACACACCCGTCGCACGCGCATACACATCATATTATGTAAACGCAGTTATGTGCACGACGTTCTATGTAAACTCGTATATATTATGTTGTATACGCGAAGCCCCATACTGTTGTAAGGGCGACCGCCACCGCCGCCGGGTGAGAGTATGTGTGCTAAGGAGGTGAAGAAACCGAGTGTCGTCGTCGTCGTCGTCGTCGTCGCGACCGGAGTTGGAAACAGTCTAACGCGCGCGGAGAACATAATATTATACGTCTCAATTAAAACTTATTTCATGAATAAAATTATGCACAAACTCCCGCAGCCGCTCGTAGCTCCACCGCCTTGTCTTGTGTACACCGACGCGCACGTGGATCCCGTATTTATATATTACACACATAACAATACGTATAATACGCGAAGCTGGTCCAAAAAGTTCACGGATAGACCTTCGCCGCCACCGCCGCGCCGTAACATAAGGCGTGTACTACTACGACGGGTGTGTGATAGATGAAGCGCATACGATTATATTAATATTATGTAAACTCGGCGCGGGCACATGCCCGATCAATTCCACTTAACGTCTCGCCTTCCCGTCGTCGCCGTTGGTTACCCCGCGGTGCAGTCGTTTACCCCGTTCACATGCGTCTTGTACACACGTCTAATGTACTATGCAGGTACTATCAGGAATTCGACTAAAAGCCTCTGACAATTCTAGTCAAAGAATTTCATTTTTATGCGATTTTACTATCGGCCCGATTAAAGTTTGAAACATTTTTGTATTATTTTAAAGTTAACACAACATTTTCTTATTAATTATATTTATTGCTATTATTTCTACAAATCCATGACTCTGAGGGGGCTGTGACATATCACCTATGTACAATTTTATACTGTGGTTACAATTCTATCAATCCTTTAATAATATTTTCACTGTGAATTCTCTACAATTATTGAACTGGTGTAGATACCTATTTGAAAAGCTCCAAATGCATTTTTTTTAGAAATGCATGTCCTTTGAGGCTCGTTTTAAAGTAAGTGGTCGGATAAATTTGGATTGCATTTCGAGGAGTATTGTATTCATTTTTAAATACTGTTCAACTTTATCCCGTTTGCCGTGACAAATTGCATTATAACTTTCTTTGATTATTTTAAAATGTATACAACTAAAATAATGTTCTAAGTTTTAGCTTATGGTTTTAAAATAATATATTTAACATTTCCTAATTTAATTAGATTATATTTATGACATAAATAATATTGGTTTTGAGTGTTAGTTTTACAGGTATCTAATCTTGCCTAGATGATTTCGTTTAGTCTGGTATAGTTTTTCTGGGTCCACATTTTATTTTTATCTTGGTTTTTACTCATCATAAATTGATATCAATTTTTATATGTTATTGTAACATTATATTATATTTTAAAAATAACAACAATAAATATAAGTACAGCTTGACCGAAAAAAATTAATTAAATTGGTCGTTCACAATATTGCAATTACGTACACACGTATACACGCGCTGGATTAGTTGATTATTGTACTATTTAACCTCAGATTCAGTATTTTTTCTGTAACGTCATGTACACATATAATACATTTAATTTATTGAACCAATGGTCATTTTTCCTGTGTTTAGTAAGAATAAGGTTCTTGTAGAATAATGTATACGACATACCTTTACTTGTCAAGGTGAAAAACTGATAACAGTGATAATATAATAGCAAGATAAGTAAATTTATATATTGAATTAGAAAAATATTGTTAAAGCATTTATTTTAAAATTATTCTACAATAAAATATAATTAATAAGAAAATATTGTTTAAACTTTAAGATGATACAAAATTGTTTTTAGAATTTTATTTGAATTAAATGAATTTAATTAATTATCTAGATGGGTAGTAAAATGCCTGATTTGACTATATGCTTACAGCTTACCTGTTTTTGGAATCTTTTGAAACGTGATACCCCACCGTAAAACAACTTTCCACCGTATATATAAATTATAAATATTATTATGATAAGTGATGTGTGGATTTCCATCTCGATTGAATTCGGATGGATCTAGTCGATGCGCACAGGTTACGTATGGATCGAAACACGCGTACGAAACGATATATTTGATAGAAAAAAATCACTGGTAACGTAAAACAACACGATACTATGCAGTGAAACGCACGTTCTATGTACAAAATAGGTACCTATGTATTGGTGCGGACACTGTGTATAATATTTTGTATACGCACCTACATACATAATATCTTATTAATATATAATAATATGTATGTACGCAAACCGGTAAATACGCGATTTGATTAACCCAAATATTTGTTTGATTTATCGTCGTACGTGACGGTAGAAGTGATATTATTAAACATAAACGTATACATAATATTCCGTTTGGTCGTCCCTATAATATGTGATATGCACTTATGTATACTTATATATTATATTTCATGAGCGGGCAGGGTGCAGTATTTACGAGATCAATGCGTGATTTACGGGGCCAACGGTTCTCGCTCGTCTCCTCGTTTAATATTTATACAAAACACGAGCACCTATATCATATATTATTATAGATGTTCGTGCATGCGCGCGGGACTAGCGGAACAGTCGCATCTGTATCAGAAGACAATACGACGTTCGCGCAGTCGTTCACTCCGCAGCACATAATATACGACGATTTACGATATAATATATATGTACATATTGTTATTATGCATGCAAATACTGCAAACCCGTAGCACCCGCGATTTCCACGTGCTTCAGGCATTATAATATTATTATACGCTTATGCCAACATGCCGTACGTGAATATATGCCATATATACTCGATTTATAATTGGTGACGTATTTTTATTAATAGTTAAGCAATTTTTTCTGAGATCACATTGTTGCATTTATGGGAACTGTAACAACGACTTTTACAACTATTATAGGTATAATAAAATTCACGATTTTCCCCAGATGTTTATGATACTTATATGATAAGGTTTCCAAACTGCATGTTACGCTAAATATTTTAAAATACATACATTTTTTTTGTTTTTTTTTTTAAATATAATTTATGAACAAAATATCCATATGGATAACAGTACATTATGCTTTAAAATACAAATTTTTTTTTACGTTTTATATTATATGTTTATTACTTTCGTTGTCTAAATTTGTATCTAAATACATCTAAATTTAGTGTCATCCAATAAAGTAAAAAAAGGGTTAATTTAAAAATTTTATTTAAAAAATAAAAATAAAAATTTAAGATTTAAAAAAATATCAGAATGAGTCGTACCATATACAGTTTGGGAATCCCTGACATAACTAACATACACACACACACACACATACATACAAACACAGACACATACACCGATGAGGGAGGATATAGTTGTCCTTAGGAAAATAAGACCAGAAACCTAAAGAGGGTCCTCGTTAGCGAGAAGGAAGTACATACATGTAAGTGAACGCGTTTTTGCCAGCTCATTTGTTCGCGCGTATTTCTATTTTCGACGGTCAACAGATCTAGTCGACTTCAGTCGGGTGATAGATGTCTCTCAGTGTCTTTTTTTCAGGTTTTTTTTTTCTTGTTTTCTCTGGGATAGGCTATTTGTAAAACTGCAGAAACACACATATGGCCACGATTTCCTCGGCCATTTTCCCGTTGTCGTCCTGATCTTTTGATTTTTTGCTTTAAACACAGTGCATAGGTTACACACCAGTATACCACTACCACTGAATTTCCAACTTTCGATTCTCTAATACGATGCAATTCACCTAACCATTGCCTACTAAACGGTCTACACGAATGTTTATGCTTCAAACAGTACTTACGAAGTATAGGTATCGGAGAGGTTTAGAAGTTAGAATCCCATGTGAACAATCACGGCTTGTAGTGCATACGTTAATAATTTTTAATCACTTGTATACCTACTTGGTAAGATTTGTTGTTACATATAATACGATGAACGCAATCTATTATTACGATAAAAGTTAAAACATATACCCGGATTTTTTTCTTTGATAATTATGAGAACTATGGCACGATAATTATATATTTAGGTATAGTTTAAATATGATAAGAACAATACTTGTAGACAATAAAAAAATGTGATGACAATAGTAATAAATAATAATAAAAATAATGATAATAATAATGATAATAATAAATGATGTTCATAAGAATAGAGGCAAAATTGAATATCACAATATGAATTAATATAGACATTTTGATAATAGTGTAAATTCTTATAATAAATAGCTAATCCTATCATGGAAAGTTAATTTTATTTAGAGCTGTTGAAAGAAGAATTATAAGTGGATTAATATTATTGATGTAAATCTAGGAAGATTTTCGATAACAATGATTTTATTTCAGAAAAATTTTGTTCAGAAACACAAAGGGCATGTGCATAAGAGGTATTGGGCTTAGGTGAAGGATTTATTTTTTATACTTATATAGGACATGAAGTTATATATTTATGCGGAATGGAATGGATACTGGATTTGTATCTACACGAGAAGGGTTTTATGACGAACATCCTTTGAAGTTTGCTATTTAATTGCTTCCACAGAAGGTTATTTTGACTGAGCGAAATACATTTATGAATTTCTCCGGCAATAATGGTGGAAATAATCAATTTGTCTTTTTTATAATTTGCTATACGTGTACTGCTATATAGTATATCATAAATGCATAATTATAATATTACCGATCAAACCTATAACTTATCCTACCCGTACCGTGATACAATTTTGTTTCACCGGTAGTCTTTTTTTCTTTTCTTTTTTTTTCAATTTTTGGTACCTATCTAACGTGTGGATATTTTGTCGAGTAATGAAAAATCATACTGACAATTTAATTAAATTCCAAAATGTTCTAGATTATTCAAAAAATAAAAAACTGAAAACAAAGAATCTATTAGGTATCACTATAGGTACCTATTGTGTTGTTATTATTATTATTTTTTTTTTTTTGTACACTGTTGTGTTTCATTTTCGAGAGAGAGGAAATTCACAATAAAGTTTTTTTTTTTGTAGTAGTATCTTTTCAAACTGGGTATTTTTTCCCCCCACTCGTATAATTTTATTCAGAATAATTATATTTGATTAAATATAGCTCCTATACGAGACAGCCATGGTCGTAATTTATTATCATCAATATATTGTATACATATAATACATAGGTATTATATTATTATCGGTTATTTGGTTTGCAGATGCAGATTAGTATGTATACTATATTATTATTATTATACAAATTACGTTTAATATATTATTATCATCGCTGTGCATTGATGTTAAAATATTAAGCCGATGGGTTCCAGCGTAGTTGTAGGCGTATTAAGTAATTAAAACTGTATATTATATAGAATTTATAATTTTGGTGAAGAGCGATAGTGCTATTGAATATTGAAATCAATTGTAAATCATATAATTGTAGTGTCCGTGATACGTATTGTAATGATATTATACATCACTACGTGCGTACGTGTGTATACACTGCCGAATCTCATCAAATTGCCGTCAATGCTATTTATTAACTTAGTATATAACATTGTGTACATACTAGATGACATGCGCGCGTGGAATCGATGCGGATTTGTAATATTTTAAACGCCGGTGAAAACGGCAGTCGTCATAATATAATACAGTGACACCTCTATATAGTCTATAACAGAGGCGGCTTGAACATGCAAAAGACCGAAGATTTTGCACCAGTGAAAGTTATGGGTGGGTGGTGGCCGGTGGGGTAATCATCATTTATAATATTGATATTAATGCTATACCTAATATGCAAAATACATTTTTTCCTACAAACACGTAATAGATAAATTGTTCATATTTTTAATTATCGTTGCATAAAGTCATTAAATATATAATATGTAAAAACCTAAAAATTCGTTTTTTAATTATGAGTAAATAATAATTTATTATATTTTATAAGCAGTGTTCGGAACGTTCACTTAAAAATTGAACTCGTTCATGTTCACATTCTTGGAAAAAACGAACATTTGGGCGTTCAATCAAATTTTTTATTAAATATTTATGTATTACCTACCTCCATCTTGCATAAATGAGACCTTTACAAAATGTATTAGTTATATTTTACCTTATGTCCAACCATTTAACGCACAGGCTTTAATTCAATAGTTCAGACAAGTGTGACACAATATACTCTTTTATTGTAGTCACTAAATTATCAATTATTATTATGAAAGTATTAAACATACATATAAAATGTATATACTTAACATAACCGTGTATAGAAAACGCTAATATAAATGTTTGGAGAAAATTTCAAGTATTTGAAATTTTTCATTTTTGAGTTAGAGCATTAAAAAAAAATGATTTTGTCAAATAAGTGGTTTTGCATAAAAATTCATGTTTTTCGTAATATTTTTATGGTTTTTCCTAACGTTTTTGAAAAGTATTGAAAATGTTTAACTTTTGACATGCCAAAATATCATATACATTCACTTTCCTTTTAGTAAAGTTGCATTTTAAGAAAATTAAAGCATTTTACTGCCCAAATAGGTGTCATCAGGCACAAAAAAAAAATAAAAAATAAAAAAACACACATCATTGTAAAATCAATACATTCACTCCGTTCAGAATCTAAAACAGACAAAAAATTTGTAAAGGAATAATCAATAATAAGTGTACTAAATTTTGGTAATTTGAGTATGTACGTAGAGAAATTGTATTTGTATATGGCACAAATCATGTTGGTGGCCCATTAGACTAAATTATATTATTTTTTAACAAACATATTTATAAATAATAAAATATATTTATATGTCAATATGGTTAACACTATATTTGTTATAAATAACATCAAATATTATCAGTTTATAAGAAAAATTTGATAATGGAGATTATATTTAAAGATAATTTTATTAAATCAATTTTATTACATATATATTATAACAAGAGAATGGCGTTTCGGATCATACTGAACTAGCAGGCATCACCGATGATGGCAATATTCTATGTCAAATAAATATTACCCATCTAAATTAGTTTTATTATACCGACGTTTATAAAATATTTTATTTCTTATTAATATCCAAATTTTATTTCTATAAATTTTGCAAATTAATAATAATAAATAATATTGAAACAAAATATTTTATTAATATTTAATTTTTATACTATACTATTTCAATAGTGAAACAGTGTTAAATTAATTTAATTAATAGTTTAAAATGAACGACCATATTTGAGAAGCCTATTTAGATTGAAAAAAACCACGAGTGACAAACACATATCTAAGGCCGTACTTCATCGATTTTATTAAGGTAAGACCCTTAGATATAATGTATTATCTTTAAAAGGGTATAGGGCAATGGTATGATGAACAGGATTTTTTAATATTTATATTCCATTAAATAAACGTAATTATCACGAGCTTAATAAGGTATCTATAATATAGCTCATTAATTTTATATTTATTTTTATGAGTTTTAGCAATTTAAAAATGTTTGTTTTATTTTAAAATTATGTATTTATTTGATTTGCTACACCAATATTTAGCAAGTATTCCCTATGATAGATTTGTCAGTCAGTCAGTCAGTCAGTCAGTATGATAGATTTCCCAATTCTTATACGACGTTTTTACAGGGTAAAAAGAATTTTGCGTGTTCCTGTAATATGCTATAATGTACAAAACTACAAACGTACAAATACTTATGTTATTACAAAGAAACAAATATTAAATAGAAAATTAAAATATTAAATTTTTATCACGTAAAGAGTATAAATATAGTAAAACTACATAACATGTTATCGATTGCAAAATGTTGTTTCGCGGTATATAATGTGTTTCGAATCAAGGTGTGCCGATGTCACCGTTGCAGCCATTGAATTTCAACGGTTGAAGATAATATTCTCATAGAAATATGTCTATGAGTATTCTATGTCTAATGTTTTTCATCTAATTATTATTGGTCAATACATATTTATTATGGTTGAAATCTGTTATACATAATTTATTTTACGTCTATCAAAGCAGTAGAATAAAAGTTCGTTTATTCTGGTTTCAATTCTCATTTCCATTTGCCGGCAGCGTGTATTGAGTGTAATAATTATATATTATAATATAGTGTCGTATATATTTTATAACGAATACTATATTGTTTTTTATTTTGTACAACGCATATTTAATCAAATCGCCGTATATAAATAATTTATATTTTATATAGGTACAGAACTATTCAACTATGTATTCGTTCAGGACTGAAATTACTATATTACACATCTATCGTTTGGCCAGTTTGCACATAAAAAAATGTGAGTTTTTAAATAAATTAATGCCTATTGAATGTTTTCCAAAATAAAATAAATACCATTAGAGCCCGAATTTAATAGCAAAATGCCTATTTTTTTGGTCAACCTTTGACAATAATTTGCAAGTACATAATTCGTTTGATGTAATAATAGACACTTCAAGTGGGAAACGTTAATCTTGAATTATTAATGATTTTTTTCACATAATATTTAGAGCATTAATTAACATTTTAGTATTTTACCCCGTTGATTTTATTATTTTTAAATTTAAAATTTATATTTGTAAGTACCTATTACAGCTAAATAATTCAAATAATAAATTTAACTGATTTAAAATATAATAATTTAATCTAATTGTAATTTTGAATATTTTTTTGAGAAATCTCTCATCGGATTCTTAGACATTTAAATTCGGGCCATATATTATAAATATCTAATTAATAAAATTACATTGTATGGTAAAAAAAATTATACTTTTTTCTAGGTTTGACGACTGAGCAAAATATTTAATATCAATTTTTAATTAACGTGTCAATTAAATTTGTGTTTCTTTAACTATTAATATTTTTTATGTTTTATATTAAAATCTTTTAAAATAATATAAAACAAATGATAACGCTTTAAGGGATATAATTTACCTTGGATATATGTTGGGCGTATGAAATGGCAAGCGGGGCTGACTTACAATGGATGCTGACGAAAAACTGTTTTGTAGTCGTCACATGACAACGGTACGAGCGGATAAAAATATAATAGTAGTGTTTGACTATCAATTAATTCATTTTTTTATTTCTATTGATGATTGGCCATCGAATGTTGATTGGCCAAGCAGTAGCGGCATACCACCATATACTACAGAAGAGTAGTAAAGGCTTTTCAGAGGAGCGTGATTTGTAGTCCACGGAGTGGATGACTGGTAACAGGTGTTCAGAAACGAAGTTCTGTGGATGGGTGGACGAGCATAACATGACCAACATCCTGAAGGTCATTGACAGGTAGGTGAACTTATATATATAGTTGTGTTTAATAAATAAAATAATACCAACAAATTAAAAAAAGGTATATTCTATATACATATACATAAATATTCTATATGCAGGGTTAGGTTAAGTAAGGGTAAGTCTGTCAAGTATCTACGGGGGATAGTAAGTTCCTATGCGAAAGTAGCAGGTAAATAATTGCATACGTCAGTTTCTCATGGCTGCATATGAAAATAAAAATGAGGTGTGTAAGTTTCTTCAGGGCAAAAAAAAAAGATGCGTGTGTAAGTTCATACACAGAAGTAAAAATGTTACATTATATTATGCAAGTTCCCGTACGGTGGAAAAATGAGATTATTAGAGTATAATACTATAGTATTGATTGAAGATATGATATATTTATTTCATCATTTATTTGTTTATATAAAATGCATTTTGTGACTGTTATCATATTTTTTTATAGGATTATCATATCTATTAACGTATTTCTAAAATTAAATATATTATTTTTATATTTTTTGAAAAACATTATTATAAAAGATTATTACTTTTAGTACATGAAATATAGTTTATATATAATAATAAGTTTTTATATAATATTAAATATGAACATCTTATTCACAACATAATAGCATAAGTTTACACTTACCAACAATGTAGAAACTAACGTATGTATTTTTTACCTGCTAAACCTCGTGTAGGATCTTACATTCGCCCGTATCAACAGAGCCAAGTATATTGCATATTTTTGTACACGGACTGCATAAAAAAGTTAAATAAAAAAAAAAATAAATATTTTTTATCAAAACCTATTTATTTTATTCAACACAAACATATTAGATCAAGCATTTTTTTTTTTTTTTGAGATTGAATACAAATAAAGTAAGGTACAGTGTTTCAGTTTTACGTATTTCTTAAAAGTCAAGAACAATCTTGACGTATTTGGTGTACTTTGATATTTATATTTACTTTAACAGATTTCTTTTTATCTTAATTTTTGGGTTCCCTTAACTAAAAGCAAATTAAAAAGAAAAAAAATACATTTTCCTTATAATTATTTACAAAGTAACTGATGTAGAGGACTTGAAATCTGATGTTCTTACCAAAATTATTTACAAATTTTATTGTTTACTGATTATAAATTTAGATTTTGAAATTTCAATAATTTAACTGTCTCTAATTTAAATTTAAAATTTGAAATTTTTTATTGGATATGTATAAAAAATGTAATTATTTATTAATATATGAAGTATGGTGTTGGGCTAAATTTACCCCAATACATAATAATAATCGATATAATATGATAATATATTATGTAGTTATTATTCTCAAACATTTTATAATTTTCTATATTATTAAATTGTAGCCTGTAGGTATCAAGTATCAACTCATTTAAATTTAAAATTCGTCAAGTATAAAATTATGCAGACTTTAGGATGAATTCTTAATAATAATAATAATAATAAAATTTTACTAAAATTAAAATATTGTGTCTTATTAACCATTAAAAAAATTATATTTTTAAATAATTTTGATTATAAGGTAACGCAAATAACTTGGAAACAAATAAGCCTATACATTATTTAAATTTTATTTTCGTTTAATATTTTTAATAATTCCATTCTGTTATGACCCATCTAGTTAAAAAAAAATGTCAATTCTCAATTTGACATGCAAGAAATTAAATTGAAAAAATAAAACTTATTTGACATTGCTGATGATCTCTACCAGCTATGATTAAACAAAACCTATCGGATATATGATTAAACAATCACTGTTTATTATATAAAAAAAAAAAAAAAAATTAGAAAAAAAGTCACGTTGTATAGTGTCTTGTACGACTTAACATCATGGTTATCATTATTATAATCATAAAAGCAGTGTTACACTGTTACGCAAACCCGTCGGTGACCGTTCGCGGAGCCGCACGTGAGGTCCCTGTGTGTGATACATAAATGTATAATCCACACATACCAAAAGCGTTTTGTTTTTATTATTATTATTATGAGTATTGAGCTCACAATACGTCGGTAACCGTTCGCGGAGTTGTACGCTTTTTTGCTTGCTTGCAAAAAAAATTATTATGTACAAGTATCACAATTTTATTAAATGACCTACTTATTGCATAGGTTGTGTAGAGATACAAAATTGGTATAAATATACATAGATTGGATTAGAGGACCATAAACGAAAAATAAAATAATATTGAACTACAAAATATATGAATATTTGAAAAAAAAAAAACCAAAAGAATTATCATGTGTCATAGCACAGCAACTCTTAAGCAGACGACAATTATACTTTTAAAATTTCCAGTAAATTATAAGTATATTTGTTTGTTTCTAATTTCCCTCTGTTCTTGCCTACTGATCATAACAATTATTGATAAAAATTATAAAATTAAATATTCTAGACAATACAAAAAAATAAAATAAAAAAAATGAATAGAAAATTTCAATCATAGTATTATACATTCATTTATATCTAAATACTAATTTTATAATGTTCATTATTATTATTATTATTATTTTGAGTATAAAAAAATTATTTATATCAACGGTTGATACCGAGAACAAATGGAGAGAGAAAAATTGTATATTTTTTACTACCGTTTGTAAAGTTATGTAAAAGTTGCCAATATCCTCTATCTAAAGATGTACGTTTGATATAACAACAAAAATTATCTGCCGCCACAATACCTAATGAAAAAGGGAATTCGAATATAATGTGGCCTACATGTAGAAATATGCAATGAATTTGGCGCTGTTAATATTTTAAGTAGGACATGACTGCCCCCAACCTAATATTTAGAATATAAAATATGTATATAGAATATAAAATATACCGCCATATATTTTAATTTGTAGGTATTATTTAATAACGCAATTATGTATAATATAATATGTAAGTTCATCTGCCTGTTGATAATCTTTGGGAAGTCGGTCATGTATATGCTCGTCCATCCCTTTCTCAGAGCTTCGTCGTTGAACATCTTTTCCCAGTCTTCTACTCCTTGGCCTTCAAAACATGTTCTTTTCAAAAACCAAGACTCTTCTGTTGCATACGATGGTCAGCTGCTACTGCGTGCTCAATCAAACTTGATGGTCAAATAATAATTGATAGTTAAAAACTATAATATTTTTATCTGTCTGTATCTATATTAAACAGTGGCTAAAAACAGTTTTTCGTCCGCTTGCGTCTCAAATCAGCACTTATTGTAATTTGACACACTCGCTGCAACATATTAGGTGTATCACATTACTTAATAAATGAAGTTTATAACATCTAATTTAATTGTTTTTTTAAATTCTACCTTTTTAATATAGGGTAAATTTTTTGTACGACTTTACATTTTAAGTTTTAATTAAAAACCACTATAAATTATTACGAGAAATTTTATTTTTTCTAATTGCAACGTAAATTCACTCAACTTTCTTGATATTATATATTACTATTTTATTAAAATTTTAACAAAATCTGCGGGTGCCGGGGAACCCCTTCACAATTTTTTTTTTGTATTTATAAATAAATCTATATCAATTAAAAATGTAATAAATACGAGTATAGTTATATTATTTATATTTATGTTTTTCCAAATTCTAATTTTTTTAAATCTTTTCAATTTCACTTGTTTATAACTAGTAACAAAGAATAATTAAACAATTTTTGATATCTATAAAATTTATTCAGACAAATTAAATCTGAAATCATTTATAGAATTATAAATAATATATTATAAAATTGAATTAAACACTCTACTTTTATACATTTAATCCATTAATTCTAATTGCTACGTAAATTAGCTACCTTCTTGTTATTAAATATAACTATTTTATTCAAATTTTATACAAAACCTGTGGGTGCCGAGAACCCCTTCACAATTATTTTTCGCATTTCAAAACTAAAAATAAAATTAACTATGTAAGTTTAGAATGTAATAATTACAATTTATTGTATTTATGTTAGAATGATATTTAATTTTTTTAAAATTTTTCTTAATTTCACTTTTTTATAACTAGTAATGAATAATCATAGAACAATTTTTATATTTATAAACAATTTTTAGACAACAAAAATTAGTAATCATTCGTGCAATTATTTATATTACATTTTAAAATAACATAAAAAACTCTAAAATTGTACATAAAATTAATTCATTTTAATTGTAACGTAAATTAGATACCTTCTTGATATTATATTTAACTATTTGTTCAAAATTTATACAAAACCTGTGGATGCCGGGGAACCCTTTCACAATTTTTTTTGCATTTTAAAACAAATCTATATCAACTAAGAATGTAATAATAACAATTGTATTTATGTTTTAATGATATTTAATTTTTTAAATTGTTTTTCATTTTCACTTTTTTATAACTAGTAATGAATAATCATAAAACAATTTTTATATTAATTAACAATTTTTAAACAACAAAAACCAGTAATCATTCATACAATAATTTATATTACATTTTAAAATACCATAAAATACTCTAAATTTTTACATTAATTTCATTCATTCTAATTTTAACGTTTATTTGCTATTTTCTTGATGTTAAATATAACTATTTTATAAAAATTTTAACAAAACCTGCAGATGTCGGGAACTCCTGCTTAATTTTTTTTTGCATTTTAAAACATATTTATATTAACCAATATGTCATAACTAATTATAACTAATGAATATTTATTAATTATAAATATATTTTAAAATTGTAAATAAATGCAAACGCCTAAAAATCGTTCAAGTTCATTAAAAATATTTCAAGCCCATGTTCTTTTCAAACCCTGGTAATAAGTAATAACTCGACCACTGATTTTTTTTTTTGATGAAATATCAAATTTATTCAGTGGTGGGTGGAATATTTTAGGCTTGTCTCGGTCAACTAAAATTGTCAAACCACCCCTGGTCTATAAAATGGACGGACAGTTGTGTAAAATCGAGAAGGGAGTTTTCTTTAATTGCGAAAACCTTTACTTAATATACAATTGTGAGGAATTACAAAATGTCTACTATTGGGAGTACAAAAAATGTTGTTTATAGTTGTATAAGTTATACATTCATTAATTGATGTTTATATTTCGGTATATTTACTATGTTACATAAATGTACACAATATTTTAGTTTATAAAACGTTAGTTATTGTCAATATACAATACTATGTATACAATGTATTTATTATTTTATTTTTGTATGTGAAATTTAAATACTAAAAATTTATAAAGAAGGTGTCCACTTTTGAGAGTCTTTCATTTATATAAGTTTTTACTGTTATATAATTTATACTTCATGAACATGATGAAGAACGTATGCGCAAGATCGGTGTTCTACTTGTTATCACCATGATGTTACGATAGAACGGTAATAATTGGATGTGGAAATAACCCGTTCATGGGTTTTTCACGAGTTTGTCTTGCCGAAAAATGATAAACGCCAAATAGTGATTTTTTTGTGATTATATTTCGTTTTTAAAATATAGGCGATTTTATGTTATTTAAGAGCTCAAAGTGCATCTCTAAAGGCTTCTTAGTGTTTTTATTTTTATTTTAAAATTTCGAAAGTAATAACTCGCACGTTTTTCTATGTAAAAATGTTTTTTGGTAAATTCTTTTTATGAAAAAAGTATATAGAACGGTCACACCTTATGTACTATTTAAGTTAAAGTTATAATATATCTACATCCTTCCTCCTTTATATGTACGTCTCAATAATAGAAGACTCCGAGTGATCATCGATTGATATGTGAGAACGGAAAATGATTGACTTCGCAAATATATACCCCTTCAACATCAGTAACATACAATAAAACAGCAGACCATAGTGAAATTAATAACTTTTTATTATAATAATTCCATCTTATATACCTAATCAGAGCAGTAATATGCATGTATTATATATAATTCAATTTAATGCTTCATGTGTATAATAATAATTATTCGGTCGAAAGTTCATCGCCAAAGGGTGTGTGCGAGCACAAAGGTGTATCATATCAGTACTCGGTGGTTTCGTCGTGATGCATAATCGCATACCATGAATGATGAGTGCATCGTCATGAGTGATTTGAATATTCTCTGTCATTAAAAATGTTTATAATACAATCTACATACGGTGATATTGCGATGGCTGTCGGCTCTGATTTTCACAATAAACGTGTATGCCTGTACATGTGGGTTTATATATGTACTAAATATAATATACATTATACATATGTATTTTTTCGCGTATAATACGTATTGATTTTATTTATTTTCCGAAAAAATTGATTTCCCGACGACCAATGCTCGCGTGAATACGTCTGTTCGTTTTGCGCATACCATATTATAATGTGCATTCCCTTTGAACATATATAAAAATGTGTACATATATATATATTTGTGCACATATTTATATATATATACATATATATCGTTATGACTGAGCGCGAAAAGTTTTATAGTTGTGACCATTGGAGCATGTGCATATTTATTTATTTATATATTTTTCAGTGATAAAAAAAAAAATCGTCCGTCCGATCTGTACCGGTGCTTGCGCGTTTCAAAAAAAAAAAAAAAAAAACAAAATATATATATTTTTACGTATAAATATGACGTGAACGCGTTCAATACACGTCAAAAAGCATAAATCTATAGGTTATTATTATGTTTTATCCGCACCCTTGTCGACGTTTAATCCCTTGCCGTTCCCGGACGTCCGTATTCACGTCAGAACGCAGAGTAGGCGCGTAGCGAGTGTTCGTGGGTGCGCGAGGTACAACGAGTAATGATAATAATAATAATAAAAAAAAAAAAACAACCTTGGGCAAAATCCCTAAGGAAATTAATACAATGCAAAAACATTCCCTGATGAAAATAGAAAAACGTAATAAATGGAAAAAGTACAAAAATATTTTCGGTTCGCTGTGCGTGTGTGTGTGCGTATAGTGAATATAGAGCACGAACCACTTCGTGTTTGTCTTACCGTGGAACAGATGCTAGCTGCTGCTGCAGAGACAGTTCACTCAAAAGATCTATAACGTCACATAACCATGCTTTACGCGTGTTTGCATATTTATTAGAGGTGATAGTATCCGTGCGAATCGATATCTTATAAATATTGAATATTATATTATATACACTTATAAACAAATTACATACCAAATTTCAACTTTTAAATATTCCTGTATCAATACGTAAATAAAGGTAGTACATTATTATTAGTGTTATTTAATTAATATATTATTATAGTTTTCAATGAAGCCATTATTGGCCAGGGTTCCACAAAACTTAGCGTCGGAACTGCCCTCAAAATGACTAATGTCTCATAAACTATATACATACACTTTTATGTTTTGTATTTTAAATGCCTAATGAATGATCATATTATAATACTATATTGTTGTTGAGTGTTGTAGTGGACATAAAATATTAGGTTTTGATATGTTTATCACCTTAAGTTCACACTTTCACTTAAATGATATTCGTTTGGCCGAATAATAAAAAAAAAAAAATAGTCGCTTTTGAATAGTTGCTGTTTCTGGCCTTATACCGGACCCCATCGTGCATGTACGTACATTATTATTCGTAAGAATATATAATAGGTGTAAGTAGATACGTATAACGTTCTGCATAGGTACCTATAGTGCACGTGACTGACATTTATAAAAAAAAAATACATATAGATGCGTACAGAAAATTACGTGTCTCATTATTTTGTTTTTCCTTCCGATTTATCTTTGATTTCCATACCGTATCAACACGCATCTGCCGGCGCCACCGCTGTTTTCCCCACGCACAATTCACAGAAGTACGAAATGTTTATAGGTGTTTTATGTTTTATTCATGTGCTGTTCGCTTAAATAAAAAATAGAAAACGAACCGGTTATTTAATTTACCATCGGAAAACACTTGCACGACGCGAATAGGTCGCATATACTTGACGTCTCTAACGTTGTACACAAATGATCTGCAAAATACGTGTATAGGTACAGTACTAACTACGCTAATAAATTCCTCGCATGCATTTTTAGTAGCCCCCGTAAACTCTTACACGTTTTTCCAGGAACAGTGGAGCTTAATGCCGAATAAATGTCGAGAGCTTATAAATAAATATTCGCTACTCACGCACCCGATATAGCTTACACGGTTCATCGGCATCGCGGTCACCGTCGTCGTTAGCGCAAAGTTTTTAATCCCCAAAAATCGACGGCAAGATAATAACATATATATATATATATATATATATATATATAGTTCCATTGCATGACGTCGTAGTTGTTTCGAAAAAGGAAAAATCTGTCACTATTTACTGTAGCAGCTGATATCCGTAAAGCAATACGTCTTGATCGTGGAGCGGAAACCGTTGAATTCGTACGGGACTTGCGGTAACGACGAGCCGGCGCAATATTAGACGTCAGTGCGGTCTTATAATAATAATAATAATAATAATATTTTTTTAATATCACTACTATTAACCGAATAAGGAAAGGAATCCAATAGTGTGGTTTTTATGGTATATATTTATATATATTTTTTAATAGATTTACCAACAAAATTTTGTTACATGAATTGAAGATTGTAAAATAATATAAATAAATAGAGAACAATAAAAAAAAAAAATACGTAAAATAAATTAGGAGTTAGTATGATTATGAAAATTCGGACTCGGCTGATGATGATTATGGAGATATAAAAACATCATATGGAAGGCGCATTTTTAGTCTATATAGTTTCTTGTTTTTTTTTTTTTTTTTTACTATATTATAATTTGCTTTTTCACTAGATTCGAGTCCTGAGTGGAATCCGTGAGTCAATTTATGGTATTCCTGTGTTAACGTGTCGTTATGGAGCTGCTTATATGTATTATGCTTGAGAACTAGGATACGCAAAGAGCTATTCTAGGAAGATGATAGTCTTCGTATTGCAATACATTATACAATAAAGGACGTGCAGATAACGGAAATATATCCGAAAACGAAAGGATGGGTAGGTAACGACGAGTTTTGGCTTCTGCGCAGTGCCCGCACTGTCTCGCTGAACTAAATATCTAATATTTATACTATTACTAAGCGGTGTAAAGTCCGTAAAAACGATACTATTATAATATGGTCTTGAACGTGTTGACTAATGACGGGAAAAGAATACCTCTTTTTTTCGTTATCCGAAATTCGCGGTTACCGATTACGCAACTGCGCAAATGGATTAGGTTGGGCTGTACACTCGTACACACAAATTAATTATTTAGAAGAGTTCACGGTGCTTTCGTTGTGTCTACATCGATCGCCGCTCGCTGCCAGTAACCGACGGATTTTCAATTTGCAAAAGCAATAAGAACGGTGTTATTATTTATAGGGCGTATAGCTGTTATCGCGGCCGGCTAATGTGCGATGGCGGCGGCATTGTAATAATCATTTTATCGTTCGTGTGTCGACTGGTTGAGGGGGGGATAGGGGTTAAAGGGGAATCTCACGTCGACACGTATAAAATATTATTATAATAATAACCGTAAAGACGCGACGCGCGCGTGTTTACACGCCAGACCGACCAAGTCGCCGATTGTTTCTACGTAGAAAACGCACGCGACTAATAGGAATGGTGGCGGAATATATTCTATGGTTTCTCGCATGCTAACCGCAGCCGCACTAATGTTTTGGTTTATTATATTATTGAATAATATTACCCAGACGTCGTTGGTTGAACCGAGTAACGACGACCACGTGCGATATTTCAACCCATCTGTATATGTATGTACTATAGAGTGTTCCACGAAGGAATAAACATTGCTGAGATAGGTCAGGGGTGGGCAAGTTATTTCGATATTGGAGTCCGGAAGATTTATGTAATAAATACACGAGGTTCAGAGAATGAAAATTACTTTTATTATGACACAACTATAATCAGACATAGTTGGACGAATAAATTAAATTATTGTTTATGTTTTTTGTATTGATCATTATAAAAGTTATTTTAAAAATTAAATTTATATATTTATGTAAGATATAATTACGTTCACCATCCATCTATATACCATCTGCGGTCTGACTGCAGGGTTAGATAATATTATTACTTTATATATACACATCTTTTGGGGGACACTCAGTATGTATATAGATACATTACGTGTTATTTTTTTATACACTAAATATATATAATTTTACCACAGGGTTGGTTTTCGATTGTTCGAACTCCGTCTTGGGGGAAAAAATCTGAAACGTTTTTGATTTAAATTCGTCGATTTTCGTTGCAAGTTGTATGTCTATTTCCAGAAAATTTGCTTGGATGTTCTAAAGTTTACGGAATTTGGTGTTGAACCCGTATTGTGATATGTATGTATATATATATATATGTATAAAATGCGGAATCCGATAGGGCAAAATCCAACTTACCTCTTTTTGTGAACCCAGATGATCCTGAACGAAGGAGTTTGACTTCACCCTACGCATAGAGGTCATGTGTATCAATAAGTCATCGGATTGGACCGGAACATTCGCCCGGTCGCAGTAAACCCACGAAACACGATGAGCGGAAAACACATTGTGCAGGGATGTGTCGACCGGTCCATGCCGTGAAATCGAATATAACCGATCCCCCAGGACGAGAGCGTGGTATTAAATTATAGTTTTCACCCCCAGCCCAGCCGAAATCAAACGGTCGGAATTCCCAGTGTTACACTAGGACGTGCGATAGTATCTGTTGATTGTCGAAGTAACGTTAAAGGGGGTGCAATGGTTTTCATGCAACTGTTTCTTCCTGCGCGATACCAACTCGGTGATACAAAAATATTATCGAATACGTATATACATATGACACACATGCTGATCCCTTTCCTAGTTAATTTTAGACGTTAATGAATCAAACCACATATATTTTATCGGAAACAATGACTTTTATAGTATTGGTGTAATAGATTGGTAGTCCATACGAAAAGAACCGTAAAAATGAAAAAAAAATAAATAAAAAAATTGCTGTTCTTTCGGACATGATGAGCAGTTAACAGCGCTGAAAATTGAATTTCATTCCGTTCAAAATATTGTGAATCACTTGAAATATTCTGTGCTAATCGGATAGCCAGTTTTCCAATGTCTCGTTGTCGCCACAAACGTTTATAAATAGTCCAATTTGAGACCCGATGATGTTTAATACGTCAAAAGCCATCTTCAGCCGTCATGAATACGTCATAAAATATAAAGTGGATACGAGATCGAGAAGAAAGAATGGTTGTGAAAATGTAATCACTCGATGATAACGAACTGTAGGTTTATTAATTAGTTTATAAATCTTTGTGTAAAATGAGCCGTGGTTATATCAAATACGATAATGATTCATATAAATTTAATTAAAGACGTAAGGATTCTAAGCCAGAGGAAAAATGCAATCACCAAAACTTCAAAGATTACGGTATACATAGTATTGGGTAATATTAATATATTTTGTTTAACCATTTTGTAGATTATTATATTATAAGTAGATCGCTTCGAGACTGCGTCATATAAGTTTTTACTTAATTTAATGTGTGTGTGTGTGTATTGAATACGTTGAAATGATCAAAGTATACAACAATATATTACATACATATATTATGTGTAATATGTATACAATATGAATAATATATTTGTAGCCAATTTATAAAAATACATATGAATATAATATAAATGTATACATAGATGATAGAATGTTGAATGAGTATGTACCGTTCTGGTCTACTTCTTCCTTTACCTTTAAATGTACTATGCGAAAAGTGTACTACTGTCTAGAAATAAATTTAACTATATATGGTTAGACAAATTTAATATGTTTTATTGTCAAGAAAGTATCAAAAATATAAAGAAATGTATATTTTTATTATAATAACTATAAAAGTAATAAATTACTCGTATATTAAAAATGTTGCAATATTTTTTTATTTTCACCATAACCCACATTTTTCTATGATTAGATAATATATGCTGAGACTTATTTATAAACAATATTAATCTATTATATTCGTTCTGAAAATGGAACAGTTTCGTAATTTTAAGTGGTATATTCTTTAAAATATGAAAAAATGGTAAATCTATTTTATTATTTTCTTTATACAAAAGAAGACAAAATTTAATTAAAACTATTATTTGACATTTATATTTTAATTATATTAAATGGATAAATAATAACAAATTATACTTATAATACTACGACAAACAAATATGTTTAAATAAACAATACTATAGATGACATATTTATATAGAAATAATGAAAAAACATATATACAGTTATCGTAGGTACATTTATACTTGGATGGTTTTAAACTCAATACTATAGTATTTTTTAAAACGTAAAGAAAATTGTTTAATTAAAAAAAAAAAAATAGATAAAAATAAAACCATTGAAATAAAAATATAAATAATTTAGTTCTGACTGCGTAAAATAATGCATATATATATACACATAAAAATAATATAGATTATATTGATGCATGGTAAAATTACGTTTCGGTCCCTTTGCATTCAGTATTGGCAGTAATAAATCGTTTGATGATGCATTATAATAATTATAATATATACGTTGATCATATATACAGCTGAAATATATTATAACATGTTATTTAGACTCGACATTATATCATCTGCAGCCCGTGAGATAGTTGCTGGTTCGCGTCACACATGCAATACTACGTTAATGTAAAACCAATATGTTCTATTAACTCGGTCGAGTGTGTGTGTGTGTGTGTGTGTGTGTGTGTGCGCGTGTGTGTGTATCGTTATCGTTTGAACATTGGTGACGATGACTGTGGTCGTTTCGCCAACCACGGATAGAGATGGATTGATACGAAGTACATAGAGCGTACTTTATCGGACGTTTATCGCGTCAGCCTGGACTTCCGGTGGTTGTGCCTTCGAGCCCAAAATGGTGAAATATCCGATGTAATACGCGTATTATAATTTAATAATTCACACGTGCTTGATCTGATGAAATAATAGCGGCCACTGGCTTTGATGGTTTTTATACGCGCGTCATGTACACGGTAGACACGGGAAAACATTAGCGGCGAGTGAACTGAGCGGTTCTTTACATCGTTCAACAAACATTAATAATATAATAATAAATGTATTTTTATCGTCCGAATTGCTCCCCGATTATTATTGCATGTGTGTATGTATCCGCTCGTTATGCAGTCAGTTTCACTGGTTCGTAATTTATATCGGTGGTTTTCAAACCAGTGCGTGTGTAGGCGAGATCGTGGCGTAAAGATCGTTACCCGGTTTTCATAGGACCTTTTTGAAAATAATATCAAACGTAAGCAATGGGGAGAGGGGGGAGTAGCCACCTCGTCACAACTATATTTTTAAATTATAATAAAATTAAAAAAACTATTAATATTTATTAATTATTTTTAAAGTAAATATGATATTTATAGTAAGGATGTGCCTCAATCTATCAATACTATCAATACTATTAAGTGAAGTTTACAATATTAACGAAAAATGATTTTTCAGAAATGTTTCGTTTATTTTATACAAAAATATTTAATACAGATAGCTTACAATAAAATAATTGTATACATTTTTTAGTTTTTCGGTTACCTGATAATGTTTTAATTGATTCTTCTAACAACATAGGTTCATAATATTATGTTCTAGACATTCTAGTACATCAGATACAACCAATTTCGACACTACAAGTACATGTACCAGAATTGCCTATACGACACGCCGGCTGTTTTTATTAATTTTTTTATGATTATATTATTATATTCTTTTATATTATCTTATTTTAATCACTGACTTTTGTATGGGATTGCTAATTTCTTATATTTATTAACTAATTATTAACTAACTTATTAAATATTTACTATTTATCTAAGATACAAATAAAAATCGTCTTTAGAAATTTTAAAGCCATGAATTATTTTTTGAAACATTTGGAATCGAGCAGATAATATTTTTCGGTATCGTTTTTAGCTTTCGTAATTTTATATATTTTCCATCAACTGGGTAATAAATATTTTTGCCGAATAATGAATATAGAAGTTTATTTTTAACGAAAACTATATTAAGAATTAAGATTCATCAAGACAGCCGATCTATGTATATCAATAAAGCGATAACTAGAGTCCCTTGTTTATTTTCCGTATTTTTAATCAATTGTAATTTGGTCGTAGTTATAAAGGACCTATTTATATAGCTCATTCATGACTGCATTATATGCGGTTTATGATTTAAAATTTCCTAAATAAACTGGAAACTAATAAACAAAAATAATATTATTTATATCACCAAGAAACTTATATTTTAGACTTTTATCATTATTTAATTTATAAGTGCGCTTAAGAAAAACAAAATAAAAGTTGAAAATAATAATTTAAACGATTCTAATTATTTTTATTAATACCGAAAATATATATAACATTAAAAAATTTATCGTAATCAAAAATTAAACTAGCTTAGTAGATTATTTGTCCAAAATATTTTAGAATATTATAATTTAGATGGCTTGTTAATATTTATCTTATACAGGATAAAAGATAAATAAATTATTATTTAGATAAACCTTAACTCACCAGGGCTAAGGTCATCATGACCTATTATTGGTTGATAAATTCTGGTTGTTACATTGTTTTGTATTCTAGAATTTGTACATTTATTTATTTATTGAAAGTAAAGGCCCTTGATAGGCTCAGTACAGAAAATGGAACAATACTTAATAACTTAGGATGACATTAAAGCACTTGAACAATTATTAATAAGTTAAAAATCTAATAAACAATTTTTCACAAGAATAAAGGTTATGAGTAGATATTTTGAACTAAAAAATTTAACCTGGTATAAGTGTCATTGAAGAAATCGAACGGTCTTAATTTATTACCTGAGGTATGAGCATTTTATTTATAAGAACAAAATGATTGTAGTTTTGCCGGAAAGTGTCTGTGTAGAAAGTATGTGATAATGGAGTATTTAAATGACCGTCAACATTAATATATAATATAATTATGTACCCTACCATTGAAATTCTTGTTTGTAATACCATAGGGTTGGATCTGGAAATGAATGCGATTCGAATTTTATTTTTCGGTCTAATGGGCGACGGCTGCACAACTATATTCGTATTTCGTATATATATATAGTATATTATACATTATATAATATAACATACATATATAACACACTACACATCACAAATACATGAAGAATATGAATCGGTACTCATGTGAAACACATCATTGTAACAATTTATTAGCAATAAAATATAATAGCTTTATTATAATAGTGGCATAATATCGTTACCTTTGGGGTTCGTACAACCCGCCAACAGCAGGAGAGGTTTGAGTGTATATTATGTGTCGTAATTTGTTGCAGAGAGGCAGTGAAAAAAATATGTGTATGAAAAAGTTGACCTCGTGAAAATTACGTTCGTATAGTTCAAAAAGACCAGCATTTTTGATAAGAGACTTATAATAACACTGGAAACTATCCGATCGTAATATTACAGTAATTAAACTTGGGATGTTGATGCTATGTCATTTTTTTTCTGGTTTTTTCAAACGTAGGTATTACATAAGTGTAATAGCAAATGTGCTTTGGGTGATCAAGATAATTTTAATGTATTTTATTTTTTGAAAAATGTTACCTTTAAAGGTATTTTTATAGTGCATTGTTAAGTATTTCAATTCATTTTTAATGACATTTTTTTTAGATCTAATATGGCTTTAAAATCTCAGCACTTATAATAATTTAATTTGGCGACTATTGTAATAAAATATATATGTTATTTTATCGAGGTTTTGCGAGATCGTCAAAAACAATTGGAATAATAAAACTATTTATTTTATCCTTTCTTAACTATTGAAATTAATTCCGTGACGATATTTAGTGCAAATATATTATACTATTATAGGTAAATATTATCTGCGTTCGATTACTGTATCTCTGATTTTGTTATGTATGTAAGTGTATAGCACATGCATGCGGTTGAATAACATAAATATTCAACGAGTTTACAAAGGTGAGCGAACATTTTACGATTAATGCATGCATACTTTTTATAAACGTGAAGTACCTATTTTGTATATTTACCGATATTATTAAGCAATATTGTAACGTACATTCACTCTCTTTTCCATTTGCACGTCTAATACTTGACGATAAAAAAAAACCCACGTACACTCATTTATAATAAGAATACCTAGGTATAAGTATATTGGATACCACATCACGTGTCGTTCAAAGTTGGAAAGTCGGTCGTGCCGTCCCCGCAATAGATTTGATTAAATATTAAATTCACACTTTTGCGCGACAAGGGTTTATGCATTAAGAGGATACTTACTATTCAAACATTTGGGGCCTTTGCGTTTAAAATAACGCGTGAATGTAAGCTGTAGATTTTTGAATTATAAATAACAAGCATTTACTACGTTATACCGTATGCCACGTCATGTATAACATCATATGGTATACTGTACATTTGTATATTTTATGGCTGTTATTTATACAGCACACTCATGCCGCCGAAAATGTAACATGTGTAATGATCGCAGTATGTAAATGGTGTAATGATTGGTGCAGTACTCTACGGTTACAGTGACAGATTTCCAAACTACCGCAGCATTCTATGTGTATATAGCTGCCTCCGTATGCTATCTCCGCTATATACACCGGTTTTTCCGCAAATGCATATAATCCGTGATGTCCTAATAACAGTTATTGGACGTACATTTGGTTGAATTTATTTCGAAATAATATGCAAAATGCGATTGTATAAACTTTAAAAATAGCATAAGAAAAAGAAAAAAAGTCCAATGAAATGTGTCAATATAGTCACAGAAATCTGAAATAGATTTTGTTTTCATTTAGAACATTTTTGCAAAGAATTTTTCGGTATAATGATCAGTCAGTCTCTGGCAGACATATATTCATAAGATTTGTAAATCATTTGTTTACATTTTTATTTAATTAATTTGAATAATCATCGGGGAAAATCAAGATCATGTACATATATACGTGGTAAGTATGATAACATGAGTGGTATAATTTAATATGAAAAGGTTTATAAATAATATATTAATAGCACTTAAAAACCATATTCTTCAAAATTCAAAATCTGATTAATGATGTGTTTGGTGTTATAGAAAATATCATGGTTACCTAAACTATATTCAATAAAATGTCGAATCAGAAGTTTATGTTGACCATAATGAGTGTGGTTAGTTTCGACAAGAAATGAACAAGATCGGGAGTAGTATTATGGTAAATGTAAAGAGACTCATTCAAGTAGTGAGAGCAAAGTATATTTCCATTTTGTACTTTGCGTTAGAAAGACTATTTATAGTAATCTTATCAAGTAAGTGATTGTAGTTTTTTCCCCCTTAAACCGATAAAACGTAATCTTTCTCGTTTACATTTTATTTGAAAAAAAAAAACCTGAACACGGTGTGACAAGAGCAATCGCAATCTCTTATAACCAACCACATGTACATCAGTCATTAAAATCTTTTGCGTTAATGCTCGACAGGTTTGTACAACGTCGGTAACGACGGTATAAACAAACGAAAAAAAGCGTGGGGGCCAAAGCCACCGGTCTTATCTGTCGCGGCGATTGCGCCTGAATTAAAACCTTCGTAAAAACGCCGTAAAGTGATTTGATAGGTACAATATAAACCCTGTGCACATATAATATAATATTATACCAACGATTCTTTTCACGACTACCGTTAAAAGATACATTTTGTAGTTTAATATTTTCGCAAACTTATCACATTGTTGTGCGCCGAACGCTACTGACGTGTACTATCATGACCGACAGCCGATGCGAATTTTATAATATAATACCATACTCGCATTTATATCACATGACTATACGATTCGGCGATAGTCACACTATTCCGAGACCATCCGCTTGCATTGAACCATATTTTATTATACCTGTGTAGAGTACGTTTGAGAACACTTGTAACAAACAATGGCACAATACAGCTGTATAAAATCCTTCCTCCGACCACTCGATCGTCGCACACTTGCCAGTACACCGGTCGACGATCGAGTGCCATCCGCTTCGGATTTCTGTTGTTTTATTATTATTATTATTATTCCAAGTCGAACATACTTGACCTATTACGCGAAAACGATTGATTTTACACATATTATAGATCAGACGATAACGCTCATACGAGTCCAATACCTATTCTAGACCAACTCAGAATCGTTATTCGTATACAATGATATCTATCATTGCATTCAAATTTAACAAATCCGTTATAATGACCTACCCTATGAATGAGGTGCACTCCACCCCCAACTGTACAGCAGAGCGAGGCCCATCCGGTTCTTTTATTAATTATGATGTTTAAGAATAAAAAAAAAAGAATAAAGATACTTGTAATTTTGTTCTAAATTACTTGTGATTTCTAAAAATACGCGAGTAAATACCTTACCTACACATCTGCGTAACGTGTATTATATATTATATATTATATCTATGTATATTACAAATTTTTAATATTATACTGTATTGTAGTACACTTTCAGCGCATTTAAATGTTATTTCGCCTCCTCTAACATTTTAAATACTACTAAAATTGAACACTTGTGTGTATTATAAAGGGTATTTTATATTGGGTACTTACTACACAACACACATACATCGTTTAAATGTGTAATATGTGTACGTAGTCGTACCACGCGCAATTTCTTATTCAGATTGCGTGTAGGTATATTTTATTACTATTTTACTTTGTGATCCGAGATAATTATAATACATAATATACATTTTCTACGTTCTACCTCGCACACAACGATGGATAGATTTAACCCGAAAATTGTAATAAAGCCTTTTAAACGTGTGTGTACGTGTTTTTGAGAGCAGTATAATGTACGGGTTGTTGGTACGGATTCGCGAAGCGTATTAAATCATTCTCCAAGCGTCTCTTCATTTATTTTATACGATACCGCTTCAGGTGCATACATATACAGTTGCCGTTCAAATCCAACACGTTATAAAGGCTTATATAATAAATTATTAAATTAAAAACATACCTAAGTAAATGGTTATTGTAACACATTATAAAGGAGTAGTTGAAAATATTAAAATAATTTCAATATTAATTACTAATAATACTATATTAGTGTTATCCCTTCATTTAATTTCAATCTGTTTGTTCTATTGTTTATCCATATTTTCATATAATATATTAAGTAGATTTTAATAATTACATTAACGGTAAGTGAGATCCTCTAGATCTATGTTAAAAATAATTTAATATTGAAAAAACATTTGTTGGATAAAATTTCATGCCCCACCCAACCACGATCATAAAGGTCCATTATCCTGTCGAAACAATTAAAAAAAAGAAGTGACCTAACCGTAATAACGTCTGATCTGATATCCTAACAAATTATATGACTCTGTATATGTACAATATGTATGGATTTATATGACTTTGGTCCATAATAAAATGTCTGAATACGATTCGATAAATTTACCTATGAACACATGCGTAATACGTCAAAACGTTCAGAAACACAATTTTTTGCTCAGCCGTATGAAAATTAAAATATGAGCTACCACGGATATGCTTAGAGCTTAAAAGCTTTGAAATTACGCTTCTCAATCATCCTTTCCACAATTTTATCCATGTAAATATAATAACTCGTTTATTGTAAGTAATATGTTTCCTAGGTTCTAGTATTTTCTCGTACAAAATAGGAAACCAATGGTTTTATAAAAGATTAAAAAATTTCGTTTTATAAAAGAACATTGATTCAACAAAAATAACGTCGTACATAGAGCATTCCAACATTTTTCGTCTCGAATCCATGTATTCTTAAAGTTGAGTGGAACAAAAACAAAACCCAAAAGCGAAATGAAAGAAGTTGGAATCTTCGAAAGTTTGCGTTGTTTAGATATTGTTAAAATATAATATTTTTTCATCAAATATTGGAGATATATCCTAAAAAGTGGTCGTGGCAATTTCGAACTGTCACGTTGAGACTTGCACCACATTTATCGCAACTCGACAGCGTACTCGTAACATTGTTACCGTACATCGTTATCATATTGTTTTTCGGCTTTTTCGTACAATGTGTTGCACACACACACATATTCATAATTACACACATATACACGCATAATTATATGTAACACACACACACACACACACACACACACACACTCACACACACACACACACACACACACACACACACACACACATGCAAACGCACGCGCACACACACCCTTACACACACACACACGCAAACGCGTGTACAAAGTTACACGAGGAACAATATAGAACATATAATAATGTATGCGCTTGCAGAGAAGACGTTCACTACGGCCGCCACGGGTCGTTGAGTCCACCACCGCCTCCGAACTGCCGTTATCGCGATTCCTCGGGGGATAACGTTTTATTCCCGTTTTACCATTGCATTCGCGTTTATATAAGTTATATAATAATAATGTATACGACGCGTAGCCGATGCCCTCACGCGTTTTCGTTTTCTACGGCGGCGGTGGCGGCGACCTGTATCCAATTAGAAGTAAAGATTCACCGTCGGTGCGTGATAATTCATTTTACCCACTATCTCTATCTCTCACTCTCTCTCGATCTCTAATAAACACACACACACACACACACACCTTTTCTCTTAACCCTGCCGCATCCGTTTTGCACCCACAGGAGACGTCTCGTGTTTTTCACTTGTGGCAGTTACTGTAATGTATAAATACGCTACGCATACGCACACATACGTCAAGGACTTGAGATTTTTATCGGTCCTCAGGGGACGGACGGGGTACTATATACATATGAGTACTAAACGAAAAAGATGCTGAATCGGTGGTAGCGCTATAGGAAGGTACTTACTGTTCGATCTTGCGCTACCGTCGCGGTTCAATGTCACAGCCGGTGAATTTGATTTTTAATCTATCTCCCCCCCTCCCCCGCTATATTTATAGATAACTTGATAGCCCATCAGGGATCTGATATTTAAACGGCTGTCATCGAGGTCAGATAATAAAAAAAATCGTTATTGTGTAAAGTTCTTGTGGTAGTGCAGTAATTCGTGTTCGACGACATGACTACTGAACGTTTCCCTTACTCTATTTAAAATAATTTGCGCATTCTTTGAAAATAAAAATATGTCAATAAATATTTATTTTTTTTTATAGTAAATTAATATGGCTTCTATAATATTTACTGCCCCTTCGGTTATTAACTGGTTTTGAATCATATTTTATTATTGGCCGGGTGCCAAGTGTAACCCACAGCCTGATCTGGTATTTATGTCAGACCTGAATGTAGTGATTATTTCAGTGGGGCAACAAGAGTGATAGCCCCTCTGAAAAAAATTAATTTTTTATTTTAAATACTAAGGATTATGCAAAATTATTTAACTTTTTTACATTCCCAAAGTATAAGATACTCTCTGTAGTAGAAGTTGTGTTTCCTACACTGTAATTATAACTAAATTACTCTTTGATCATTGTTAAAAATCGTTAGGTACCTACATGCCATCCTTAAAATTAAACTTGTGATCAGCAAAACGGATCAATAAATAAATTGCAATCAAAGGTGATCAAATTTCCAGCATGAACACTAATATTTAGGAAATACATAATTAACTGAATTCAATAATTCAACGGGGAAACGAATGACAGTTAGATTTCTACAAGCAGGCGTATTTCACTAGTAATTACGTATAACGGACATGGCAAGGAAGAAGGTGACGTAGGTCTGATTGGAGGGGCGGAACTATGAAATTCACAATAAATAGTCCGTAGTTTCTGAGTCATTAATATTAACAGTACATGGAATTACTGAAAGTTAAATCTGACACAACTAGGACAATCGGTATAGAAACATATAATAGTTGATATACCAAAATATTATATGTATAGTATAAGTATGCCGGTAAATGTTAATGATAGTTTGTTAATGAACCTTACGGACGTTTTACTTTTGGACAAATTGTAATTAGTATCCCGTGCTCTATCTCACTCCCCTTTTTTAAATGTTATTGGTTGGCGAGAAATCCTAAACAAACTACACTGCGGTATTCTGAGGACAGACCAGATAAGAATAAGAACAATAAAAATAACATAGACTACGTTGAAGCTAATTAAAAATCAGCACAAACACATTTAATGACATCAACATTTTTATTACCCAACGAGATTTTATTTTTGCCAAGTCCAGAATTTTAAGAAAACAATTTCTGAAATTAGCTTCCAGAGTATATTATATTTGTACCTGTATATACCGTCGGTATGTGATCGAGTAGGTTTATAAAATATTTTGTTTTATTATTTTGGAACGCACTATATCATGGGTTTTAAAATTATATAATATGTATGGTTAACTAAATAATAAGACATAATATTTGTGTATAATACCAACATAAGATAAGCCATTTTTACTGTTGCCTTCGAAAGCTTCAATATATTTTTTTAATAAATTGCCCTCTCGTCTGATAGTTAGAATGTCATAATATTGTAACTTCCATTTTCCGTGACTTTTAATACTACACATTATATATAAATTAAAATATTGTTATTATAATAAGTATTCAAACATTGTTCATTTTACATTACATAATATTGATGTACAATAAAAAGCACAAATGACAAATTATGGAAAACAAGTAACACGCATCACACGATGAGCAACAATGATGTACCAACCAACGTCCAACGTTCAACAGGACAGCAAAAATGTTTGTATTCAACATCATCAATAGTCACTTTAGAATTCTATAAAGTCACTTCCAGACTTTGCCAAGCCACTTCAGGATCCTGAATAGTGTCACTATGGCTAATCTATTTTCCTAAAACTGGTTAAGAGTGCTTCACTAACCTATTGGTTGGCTTCAATCGAATAGTATAATATTATTATGTTTATAGGGAACGAGTCGTACAGTTTACAATAACAAATGATTGACCTTTCCTGGATCGTAATATAATTAACTAAAAATGGTTCCTCTCTATCCCTATTAGCTATATTGATCTATTGAAATTACAATAATAATACTATATTAATCAACAAGTCTTTGAAAGGAAAATTGCAAACATTTTCGTCGTTTACAATATTTTACGTACCTATTATAATATTATTGCTCATTCAAGTGCGAGTGAAAATCAGAGAAAAAAAAACCGTCGAATTCTTTCAAATAGCTACAAGTTCATGGTTTATGTTGATTATAAGTAAGTAGTTTTTTTTTTTTTTAGCCACAACGCCGGCCGGTACAATATGTCATTAATTATTGAAGTACTTGTACTCATACATATATACCGCTCGAAATGGCTCGTAAATCACGTGTAGAAATATAAAGAAGTCAGGTGGTGCGTGCTCGTGTGAATTTCTTGACTCGTTTTTTTTTTTTTTTTTTTTTTATTCCGATCTCGCAAAAGCCATTTGGAATTCCACCTTTTGTCGGTGCCGCACGTGCCTTTATAATACATAACACACAGTGAATTAAAGGTTAATCAAAGCGTCGTTTTTAAATGCACAAGTAGGTAGTTACGTATCGAAAAACCGAACTACCACAACGATTCGTGTACGACCATGCGTTTGCTATAAGCATGGGTGGACGAAGGGGTCGACATTATATCAAGTGTATGCGCGAGTGTTTGGGATATTGCGTACGAAAAGAAATTATTATTACCGTCTCACCTCTCGTCCTCGTACAATATTATTATTATTATTATTATTTCGTAGTTTTAATGTATATAGTTATATAATTATGTAAAACGTACTGTTCTGTTCAGTAGTGACCTACTGCAGCAGTTGGTATATATACACACATACCTTTACATAAATCAATAAATGTATATTATCGAGTTTCATACATGTATAGTACTTGAAGCTTGCAATGGTATCATTTCAATTTTTTTTCCAATACGCAAACGGTCGGGTAGGTCACTGTATTTAAGCAATATGTATTTTTGATGATTTTGATTACAATTTTGTAATTAAAAAGAAAATACGGTCTAATTTTACATAAAAAGTTGTATCTACCTGCAACGAATCCCGGGATCTATGTGATCCATGTGTGTGTACGGGTTTCAATACCGAACTACGTACAGTAGTTACAACTACATATCAATTGATATTCGATACAAGAGTTTCAATACAAATCAAAAGGCATTCGATCAAGTTCTGTCCAGGATGAATCGCTAATATTCAATAAGCAGCTTAACTATTAATATTTATATATACCTATTTGACATAGGCGTAGATATTCTTCAACGTATGTATGTGAAGTTAGTTCAAATAGCCAATGGATTTAATTAAAATAAATCGCGAGTTCAATATCGGAATATTCGTGAAATACATAAAATATTATTTCTGGTAAGTTTTACGATTTGTAAGTCATCCGCTTAACTTCACCGAATATTTTTAAATCATTCTATTTCATTGTACTAAAAACTGGACATAATAATATTATGTAGATCAACGAGTTTGACCTATCTCATCGGTCAACACTTGAAAAATATTCAAGAAATTTTCTTTTGTATGATTAGTGTACGGTATTATGAAGTATACGTGATATTAAAAGTAGTTTGCTGAAAATCAATACAGGAAATATTATATTACGTGGTTCTATAATATTTGAACTTAATCGCTATAATAGCTTATGTTAGAGTTCAAACTCAAATTTCTGTTATATTTATTTAATTAATTAAATTCAATTTCGATGCGATTATGTGACATCAATACGTTAACTTGTAATAATGCACGATTTGAATAAAAAAGGCCTGATGACATTTCAATAAATTTTTGATGACCAAGGATTAAAATTAAATTGTATATACTTAAATACTACTAACAATATTGAATTTTTCAAATTAAATACTAATGGTCGAAACAATATATCCAAGACATTACACATACATAAAATATATGTATTACGACTAGATTTTCACCCAAATTGAGGTTGGTCCTTTTTAAGCTACTAACCAATCATAATACGCAGAAAATAAGAGTATCGAGTGTGTAAATTACTTCCGAAAACAGTTGAGACATTTTTTTCCCTTACCATCGTTACGACATTTTATATTTTTATATTTTTTTGGTAAGATATTTTTGTATGCTCGTCTCTCGTTTTAGTCGTACCCTTGTATTTTATTAATCGCTTCCGATTAGATTTTTTTGCACTGACATCAATGGCATAAGAATATATAATATTGATAAATGTCACCAACGGTTGAAACAGGGTAAAGGCATTCTTCGACGGCAATAGCTCATCGTAAGCGAACGATACGGGATGGGATGAAAAAAAAATTGTCGACAAACTGGTGAATAGAGGTGAGTCATCGACGTAAGACGGAATTCTATAAATAGCTCCGGAATTCTAGTGAAAAAGGTATGCATACTGTGTTACATTTTTCGGATTGTACATAATGCACCTTCATATTAACAACCGTACCAAGTGAACCGGATACGTTATAATAATTCACTATAATATTTTACGTTATTTGAACTCTATCCAAATGGATCGATTAGCTCTGATGCTCTGATGCGCAGTTCTTGCGAGAGAAAAGGAAACCTTTTTAGAAAAAAAAAAGAAATAATACCAACAATAACCCGTGATCTCGCTGCACGACCATCCGTCATCCGACAATAGTTTTTATAAGTTCAGATTCTTTATGTGTATAATCATAAATGCACAAAGCTAAATGAATGCAATCCAAGCATCGTTACGAATAACTGAAAAATACATCTAAGCAGGTAGTGCTGTAGTATGATCTATTAAACATTTCGCTCATAAATGTTTTGTGTACGTTAAGTACGCGAAATCCTTTTTAAAACTTTTCTTTCGATATGTAGATGAACATTATTATTAAAATAAGCAAGTTTTGAAAATCGCACTAAAAACTTTTTAATTGTACATTTCACAAAACGAATTTCTTATCATGCTTGCGATAAATTTTGACAGTTCAAAAGAGTTGTGAAAATAATAAAACTCTAGTCACACTCTCATTATATCAGTAGTTGTGGTTTTACGCTTATGTTCAACATAGCCGTAAAATATTATATAGTTTTACTTTCTATTTGATATGTTTTCACACTACGCTCATACCGATAACTTATACCACTTAACAATTATACTACGTTGGTTTTCTATTATCAGAAAGTTTACCAAGTGTGTATATAAAGGGAAGGGAGATTTTAGCGCTAAAATCCTCCTCGAAACTGTAAGAAAACGAATATTCATACTTTTGTACCCACACTGTGTTATTTACAGTCATGTTATTTTCAGTTTGTTAAAAATATTTTTGGTAAGTAATGGTAATTAAATGAAATTTTTCGTTGTCCTTTGTTAATAATATTGTAATCGTTATAGTATACTTACTTTTTAAATGTTTATAACCCTCCCCGTAATATTATATTTTTGTACGTTTATTATATGATTGTAGAATCCTAATTGGAAAAAAAGAAACCACCAATAGTTATATTATAATAACTCGTCACAAAATACTACAAAACAGTAGTGATATATTTATATGCGCAATTTACTATAAGCAGTATAAGATACGATGATAACCACACAGAAAAACGACAGATAGTATGTAAATTATACTAATTTAAATTTAATTACTCTGCTTTAGAGTGTATCTTATATTAAATGTGATATATACATAAATATTATGTATTGTAATATCCAAGAAACTTACATGCAGTGTTTGTTCAAACATCAAACTGTTGAAAACGAAAGAGGTTGGTTTTTTTGAGCTCGGCAACAGCGTTTCTATTGGGTCGACATATTTTTGTTTGCATATAAAATACATACTCACGTGGTCGTTGTATTGTTATATAATTGTGTAATATGGCGTGATGATTTTATTTTATTTTAATACACAGTGAAACTTTCATATATCAAAGTAGAATAAGTAACTATGATAAATCGTTTAATAGAATTACACATTTTAGATTCTGAACAGAGTGATGGAATCTATTGATTTTAAATGATGTGTGTTTTATATTCTGAACGAAGTGATAGAATCTATTGATTTTACAAGGATGTCTTTTTTTTTTTATTTTTTTTTGTGTCTGACAACAAATTTCTTTGCAGTAAAAATGCTTCGATTTACTTAAACAGCAATTTTTCTGAAAGGAAAGTGAATGTAGATGGTACTTGGGCAAGTCAAAAATACAACTTTTTTAATACTTTTTTAAAAAATCGAAAAAAAAACGATAAAAAAATTAAGAAAAAGCAAGAAATTTTAGGCAAAATCACGTTTTTACAAACAACATTTTTTTAAAATGCTCTAACTCAAAAACAAAAAACCGCAACAACTTGAAATTTTCACCAAATCTTTATATTGGTGTTCTCTATACATGGTTAAGTTTTCAAAGTATTTTGACATATCTTGACTTATAAATAGACAATTTAAATTTTCGATTTTTGTAAGTTTTTTTTTATGAAATATCTGTAAAATTTTTTTGGCTATCCAAAAACTCTTGAAAATAAATTAAAGGATTAAATATAAGTAATAATAATTGTAACTAAAAAATATCAAAGATGATTTCACTCAAATTTTTTTTATAAGCCCATAAATTTCAAATTTGTATAAAATATGTTAAGATCGCGATAATTTGCAAGTTATTTTGTAGTTGAAAATTCATAAAATTTTTTCTGTTTATACTTATGATTCAAAATTTGAACACTAGGTTGTTCATAAGCTTATCTTCAAAAACATATAAAAAAATTTCTACTGGACTTAAAAGAAACAATTTTATGACTGTTTGAAATTTAAATTTTTACGAAATTGCATTATAATTTAATTTAAATATAAAATAATATATTATTATATACGCATTTTAGACAAGCATATAAACTCCATTCAGAATCATTATTCGTATACAATGATATCTATCATTGCATTCTAATTTAACAAATTTATTGTAATAATGACCTATTCTATAAACGAGGTGCACTCCACCCCCACTGTACAGCAAAGCGAGGCCCATCCGTTCTTTTTTCAATTTCCCTTTTATTTCTATTTGAATAATTGCATATATGTATTTATATATATATAAATATATTTATTTTTTGAGTATAATGTAAATTATAAAAAATTGAAATTATCATTAGTATACAAATTAAAATATATTAAAATATAAGATAAGTGAATAGTTAGTATAAAACTTATAATCTTAAAAAAATTAATCAGTTTATTTATTATTTTTATAAATTGTACCTTTTTCTTAAAAAGGTTCTATATCATTAAATTTACAAAAAATGTCATTCCTAACATTCACGTTTTGCTTTAACCATTTCTCAGAATAGATAAGGTGTTTAATAGAATATCTTTTTTTGAAATTGTGGGTAATTCTTCTGCATGTTATATAGGTATGTATAAGTACAATTTTTGAATAGTTTTTAATGTTTGATAGTGATAAACTGATAACATTTAAAAAAGCAGGTGTGCTATGCAATAATTTGTTCGTTCTATAGCAGCATTAGATTTGTTACTTGGAGATATATTTACGCATAATTAATAATAAAAGTCATAGTTTTTAAAAATCTTTCGTTAAACAGAAAATTTCGTAAAATGAAAGTTCGGTATATGAATGTTTGACTGTATTTTTTGTTTGGAGACATATTGTATGAAACAAATCTTGACGGTTTATAATAATTGTTAAAACTTGTCCATCAAGTGACAAATTATAGATGAAAATTATAGGTCTTTTACCTTTTAATAATATTTAAGTATTATATTATAGTTTAATTTGATAGATTTTTAAAAAAAATAAATAAAAGCTCCAATAACATTCAGAAATTAATAATATATATATATATATATATATATTTTTTCTTGTACTCATTATGCATATTTATTACATCTGCCACTAGTTGTTCTACAATTTCAGTATAAACATATTATCTAATCATTAATAAATCAATAATAATAATATCAATAGTAAAAATATACCTAACGAGTTTCACGACGAAATGCGAGCGCTTGGAAAGATTTATTACGTTACATATTATCATTATTATTATTATTATTATTATTATTATTATTATTATTATTATTATTATTATTATTTGATGCAGGCAGAATTGCCTAGTATTATAATATTATATACTTGTATACCCACCCGCAGTTACGATATGCCCGTTTGCTCTACGCTCGAATCCTTTCAGCAGTTTCACCGGCCACCTTGATTCTAGTGCTTTTCCACGGATAGCTACAGCTCCCGGACCCTTTTCCTCACAACTATCTTCGCCCTTCGACAGCATGACATCGTTTGCGTTTACTTTTTATTATTGTGCCCGCTTCGCGTCGTGCACACATCACACATTATAACGTTATATCATAACTGTTGTTTCTTCGTGAATTAACGCACGTTTTAAAGCGTACGGTAGTAGGCAAAGTGTTGACAGTTAAACTTTACAATCCATATCCATCCTATCTTCCGTACTTACGCATTTATGTGTACTTTTATATTACATACACGGTGCAGTAGATTATAAATATGGTTTAATTAATATTACGTGTGATTATTTTATGTTATTTTCATTACAGTTGATTGAATTATATTCAAGTATTTATTTATCTGTATTTGATACCTGTTATGTAATGATTATTAGATAATAACTCTATCCGTCACTCAGATGACACTAAATAAATTATCTACCATAACAATGCGCAATAAATAATATTGTAAGCAAAAGATTTATTGAAAAAAGACAAAAACTACAATTTATAAATTTCAATATAAAAATGTCTTATTTAAGAAAACTAAAATATTTTGTATATGTTTCGTCGTTTCAAGAATTTGGAGAATTTATAAATTTAGATTTCTAGAGAGTCGATGATGCCCAATTATTTTGGGTTAGAGCTATCAGAGAAGGCATTATAATAATGTTTATAAACATATTTTCTACTGAAAATGTTGTAATAAAGTACCAATATCTATTTATTTACTTTATGAAAAATGCTTTAAAAATGGTAAAAATTTGTGTAGAAATAAAAAAAGTGCAAAAAGTTACGATAGGCAATCAAAAAACTTTAATCAATAATTGAAGTTTATTTTTCTGTTAAAGATAATGTATTCAGAAACCAACCAACAGTGACAAAAAAAAAAGAAATGGAAATTCAACTGGATAACTGCAGTTATTCTGTAAGCTGTAGTTATTGAATATGTATTAACCCCAGTGTAAAAATGTTAAAGTAAAAGTATAAGAATATTCGTAAATGGATAAATTCGGTTCTTATTAAAATCTATTTTAAGCGATTTATGCATAAACGATTCATTTTTCTGAGTACTAGCAATAACTGTCTGTTTAAAATTCTTCAGAACATATACACGCACATCGGAAACAGTTATTTCGGAGAAAGAGTGAAATAATTATTTCAAAACTTTCTTAAATATTCTTAGAAGAATGTAATGATATTATTCAAATAAATAAATTCGTAGGTCACGCAAATCCAATGCTATTTCGGAGAGGAAAACTTTCTTTTCAAAAGTTTTTCAATTCCAGCTTATCCGACGACACGGTATTTATTTTTTCACCTTTTCGTATTGAAAACCAATTCGCATGCACATACGATCAAGTTCTTTGAAAACCTTTACTACACATAAAATATAATAAATTATATACAGCCATTCTGGTTCGTATAGTATGGGTGATGAGGTTAAATAATACTACCTAGTCCGAAACGTGAAATGCGTGTTTGGGCACGATATTTGGATTATGCGGGCAAAGGTCATAAATACATCATTTGTGGGATATTGTCATTGAGTTCGTATTTGTTTTCTTACGACCAACCCAGTTGGCAAGCACTTTCATACAAAAACCAACGGTAGAAACCAGGGTTTATGTGTGTGTGAACGTGTTGCTCGTGATACAGCGACAACGAGGGTGAGAGAATCAGTTAATTCAGGAAAAAACGTTGTATTCGAAAAATCTTGTGAGAATCATTTTTTCCGTAAGTACACACAACATATCATCTAGAACGATCTTTAAATTTAGATCTGTACATTTATTATTATTTATTTATGAACGGGCTGGAGCCCAATAGTACAATACAATATTATAATGATGGATATGAACAATTTAACACTGGAGTAAGCGCTAAGTAATATAACTATTTCTTTTCTAAATAATAATAACAGTATTATTTCGAACACTTTTTGAGAGAAGCATAGGTGCTCAATACAAATGCGCATCATACGGTGAATGGGGTTATTTTTACCATAGTTGGTACTGTGGAATGGAATAACAAAGGGAGAATTAGACCTAGTTAAGTGAGAAGGAACTTTATGTATTATATATTTATGTATTAATGCGATTTAAAACGGCTGGTGTCGATAACAAATGACTTAACACTGTCCTTGACGTCTCGTCGATGATTTATTAAAACGTCGGAAAATTAAAGTTAACATATATACCTGGTATTCTGGAAACGTTACAAATCTCGTTTTTATAGAATTTCATATCATATTCTATGATATTCAATATTATACCTCGTATAAGGTATCCTTTATTATTTCCAACTCATTTTCGCACCGGAAAAAATGTTCGTGTTTGTACACAAGTCAAAATAGTATTTTATACAATGTTGGAACGTCGTCGTGCGCGTCAACACGAACGTTATATTCAACTCAATGTTTGCGAGATTGACATTATTTCTCTTTTTTCGTCTACTGATTATAACAACGTACACGCGACCACCGCGATTCGTGGGCTGTATCGCAAAACGTTCCGTTTCGAGAAATTCTCCTATAACGTGTCTCGTGCCCACGTTTTTTTTCTAATTAAATATGTATTAACATTTATTTTATTTACGATTCCGGAATGCTGATCATATTGTGTTAAGTCTTCGATTTCGAGAGTCTTGTATTACAATATCATAACAATAATATAGTCCAAATGAAAAGCTAGTACCATTATCGCGGACGACGCGAATACTGTGCACTCCTCGAGTCATATGATCTGTATTTCCAAATACATGAACTCGAATAAATTGTGACAAGAACTAATTTCGGAGGTGTTTGGTAGTAATTAGTAGATGATACAGCGATTTACATAAATCTCGGTGGTGGGTTCAAGGTAGGTGGAATCAGCAGTGGCGCTGAAGTGTTCAAAAAATACTATGACATCGTACATCCAAGGGGCCCCTCCTGGAGCTTGGGCCCCCAATTTTTTTTTCAATATAACAATTAAATGCGAAACAAACTACTCACATAACTATATATTTAATGTACAACAATTGTTTTTTTCATTTTTTAACTGAACAAATATTTAAATGTATGTTTTGCTATGATCCATTTAAACATAGATAAAATAGTACCTAGCTACTAAGCTGTGACTGACTAATTTTTGATAAACCATATGAAATTGAGAACTAATTATTATCATTTAAATATTCATAATAAAAAATAAAGTAACATAATAATTACCAAATACTACTTAGATAATCAAGCTTTTATTTAATTAAAAATTAATGATTTAATTAATACACTACTTTTTTGTGCAAAAATATCTACTACCAAATCTTTATCAATCACAATGTCACTCTCACAAGAAATTTTAACTAGTCCTTCTAGGCGGTCTTCGGATGTCGATGATCATAATCTTGTTTTGACTAGTTTCATTTTTGAAAATGATCTTTCAGTGATATAACTAGAAACTGGTAATGTTACGGCTATTTTAATAGCAGAATACAGATGTGGGAATACACTATCCAAACTAGTAGAATGTAATAAATTAAAAATATAAATCAAACTTTTTGAATTTTTATTTTCTTTTAAAGTTTTGTTGTCATTATCTTCCATGCCTGACGATCAATCCCTGGACAATAATTCTTCATTATCTAAATTATTTAATTTTGTTTCTGTATGCAATTTTGTTGACAAAATAAAAGTTTTTTTTATCTCTGAAAAACGTGAAGTAAACTGCAATATTTTATAAGTATTACAAAGTTTTACAAATGGATCAATTGGCAACAAAATTGGCTTTATCATAATTTCTTCTATTCTTTTTATTGATGACAGAGAAATGTCTTTTAAAATACCAATATGATCTGGATTAAAACGTTTATTCATTCCATTGTTTATATGATCTAGTGCTGGGAGTACTGTATTGTTTTTCAACAACGAAATGGAATCTTGAATTCGTTCATCAGTACATTTTTCGTCATGATTTCTAGGTACTTTCTTTATTCTTGTCGTTCTTAAGACTTCAAACTCATAATCTGATTTGTCTTTAAATGCTTAGGCTTCTTTATAAAGATTATCAAAAGTATTGTCATCATCTCTAAGAAAATTTAATTCATGTTTGGAAGTTTCAACTATGTTGGTTACAGTCAACAAATAAATATCTACCGATTGCATAATCTTTGACAATGGATTTAGAACAGTAAATATTTTTTTAAAAGTATATGCGGTTAACACGAATCGATATGATAAAAAATATTTCATAAACCCTGCAATAGTAGAACTCACTTTTATATCACCAAATCCTTCATTTCTTCTTGTTTCTTCCAGGGTTTCTAAATTTTAATATTGCATCAAATTTTTGTAAAATAGTTTCAAGTGCTGTATCATATGATCCCCATCTTGTAGTTGCAACACGTTTCATAGATTTATTTTGCAAATTAGGGTACTGTTTGTATTGAAATTCTCTGAATAAGGCAGCTCTTTTTTAACTACACCAAATAAAAGAGTAAATGGATTCTAGATTTCCAAATAAATCAACAACATCTAAACTAGATGAAACTGCATTGGTCATTACCAAATTAAATCGATGAACATGACACCACACAAAGATAGCTGAATTATTTTTTGCATTAATTCTCGCTTGTAATCCCTTGTATTCCCCACTCATATTGCTAGCACCATCGTATGACTGACCAACAAGTTCATTTTTCCAATCAAGGCCTTCACGATCCATGACTAATTCAAAAAGATCAAATAATGATTCTCCAGTTATAACAGGAGATTATTTAAGAACCAATAAACCTTTAAAAATGTTTCCAGATGAATGACTAAAATATCTTATTATAAATGATACCTGCTCTTTTCTAGCAGTATCAAAATTCAAATCTATCGAAATACTGAACATTCGAGATCTTTTTATATCTGATCATATGGTTGACCCGATAAATTCTGAAATAGAACTGATAAGTTGATTTTGTCTTTCCCAACTTATAAACGAGCACACCTGTTTGCCCTGGGATTTAATAGATCCCATATTAATAGATTTAATAGATTTAACTGTTATGGAAAGCTATTGTATACGAATGTGGAGTCATCAACAGTAAAATATTTTTAAAATTTCCTTTTTTTTCTTCCCAACCTTCTCTGTGCCCACGAAAAGATAAATTATGTCGGGCTAAATACAAATTAATATCAATTAACTCAAAAACAATTTGTCTGTTTAATGCAACATTGGTTTTTTGACTACCTTCTAGTGCTAGAATGATTGGCATAGAAATTTTCTTTGTTTTTAGTGTTATTGAAGCATTGATATGTATATTACTCATTTCATGTAGTATAATATTTCGACGACCATTTTGCCATGTAGAATATCCTACTTTTGTCTGTGTTGTAATAGCTGTATGCTTATTATGGCCAGTAAAGAGCATACACGGCAAACAAAAAACTGTGTCTAGTGTAGGTGAGTATGATAACCAATCCCTAACAACTGTAGAACAATCAGGAAGTAATCGAGAATACCACTGTTTATTAAAATGGCCATGTCTGGAAGTTTTATCGAATGGAAAATGCTTTTGAGGAAAGTCTTCTGAGCATGTTTGACAAGGGCCTAATTGAATGATTAAATTTATTTCTTCAGGAGTTAACTTGCTATTAATAAAATGCACAGGGTCATTTTTAAATAAATTACCTACGAATATCAAACAACATTGAAAATATATACCCTTTTACATTATTTTATAAAATTATAAGCCCAAGTGTGTTAATAGTTATAATACCTGGTGACATGTCTTCTGCAGAAACTGAACTAGATAAATTGTTGTCAAATAAATTATCAACAGAAACTTGGTCTACTTCATTAACACCTGTAAATATTTTAATTAAATTAATATATTTTGATACAATTAAAAATAAATTAGATGAATGTAGTAGGTATATAAGTAAAATGCATTTTTTAAAATTTAAATTACATATTATATTTGGTAAAATGTTGTGCGTAGAAGCCTAAGTAGAAATCGAACTAGATATATCGTTGTCAAATAAATTATCAATAGAAATTTGGTTCACTTCATTAACACCTGTAAACATTTCAATTAAATTAATATATTTTGATAAAATTAAAAATAAATTAGATAAATGTGGTAGGTACATAGTCCTACCCAAGTAAAATTAAAATTTAATGGAAAGTAAAATTAAAATATTTTAATTAATACTTAAATTATTGATTAATTTCAAAAATAGTAATTCTTTTGTTGTATCACTAATCTTAAAGCATTCTATAATTCAGTGGTGCTCACGTAAAAGGTCTAAAAGGTAAAAGGTTCAAAATTAATCATTTCAGGGAAATTAAATTAAAAATTTTGAATGAAATTTGATAAACTGAAAACTTTTTATTTTAATAAACTTTAACAAAAACAAACCACTTGTATAGAATACTCTTATATGAGAAAAATATAAAAAAACAAAATTTAACTTTAAGAAAAAGATATAAACTTTAAAAAAAACAAAAGAATCAGACTTAAGTCATATTTTACAATACTTTTTCTGGCATAGATTATTAAGAACATAATTATGGTGGGTTAAAAGTATTAAGTAAAAAATGAAATATGTTTTAAAAGGTTTAAGTCTACCTACTTAGCTCATAGTTACTTAGTCAACTACTTACCTAGTTTATATTTTTTTTTTCAACTATGCAGATATGTAATATTTTTATGCCCAATATTTTCAATCAAGGTGCTGTTTACGCATTCAAAATTCGAATTATGATGCATATGGTAGGGTCGTAGGGATAGGACATAGTTTTTTTTATCCATAAAAATTGATTATTTTTTTATATCCTATGTATTTTAATCCCATTTCTGCAATTTTCGCATTTAAGACCTTCTACTCGAGCACCACAGAATTATTTAAAAAAAATTGTTACCACTAAACTGTTATTATTATTAGCATTACTATAATATTGTGTTGCCTTGGTCAAAACTATTGGTTTGATAAATCGATTTAATGATTAGTTGCATCTTCTTTTTGTGCTCTTACTTTCCTCTTGCAGCATCCACTCAAGTGTTGAGAATGAGAAGCCATTAATTACAATTAATTAATAACATTAAAGTAAATAATAAAAATTTAAATGACACTTGTCTATTAAAATAAAACAAAACCACAGAATACACTGTCACTGTGCAGTTAATACTTAAAATTTTAATAAACTTGAGATGAATGATGATCATGTGTGAATAAAAGTCTGTCTATGATTACGGACTACGGTATACAATCTTAATATATAAATATAATATAATATACGTTATGAAAATTTAACGTAACCAATACCTATTTTAATATTATGCTGTCGCCGACAGATAAGATAAGGAGAAGTCGACTTGGTCACAGGCTGGGTTTCCCAACTATTCATAGCTTTTCAGATCGATTATCGCTTGGCATCCGCTCTACTGTTGGTCGTTAGACGTTAGTATAATAATTTTAGTACACTGTTTAGTATTAGAGTCTTTATAGAATCATAATCCACTAACTACATAATATTATGATCTATAGACTTTAGTGTTTACAGTTGATATTCAGTCTTCTCTAATCATTAGTACATCAAATTTATTTATCTTTATGATTTAAAATTATTTATAAGTAAAATTTTGGCCCACATCCGGGACCCAGTAATCCTTGGTGGGCCCCTCTCAGCTATAAAATTTACTATGACATATGCCATAGATAAATTAGGTGATCGGCGCCACTGGGAATCAGAAGAACTTATAAATCGATAAAAGTCGGCGAACTAGAGCAATACACCGACATCGGTAAAAGGTAGAACGAAATTATTCCATCAAATGATTACAAATCGAATCGTTTTACTAGGTAATGCTGAATGGATTGTATTTAATTAAATTGAGACTGGACGGCAAAACGAGTGTGTACACGTGTACTACATATAATTCGTACACGTATACCTATATACCACGGCGAGGGGATTATAATATGAAATGTTTCTGTTATGGTATATATAATATGTATATATATATAATGTATATTCTTATACAGTTTCGACGGGCCCTGCTTTCATAAATATCAAATAGACTCGTTAATTCGTGTGCGCAGCGTGCTTATGTATACTGCAGGTATATTTATGGTCCGGCGTCTTCTTCGTTTTTTCATACTCCCGTGGTGCTCGAGGGATCGCGAACGCGATGAAATAAGGGCTCCGCGTCGCGCACACTATCATTATATCCCGTCCGGGGATTGTTACTTTATTAAAATCCATTAAATTTCATAAGTAGCGTCAAACTGCGTGCAACACAGTGTACCCCACCACACCAAACCCACCTCATACTTCACGCACCACCATATCGTATATCGTGGTAGCCGTGTGCAACGTACATTTTATTAGTTTTTCAATATCGTATAGTTTCCACTCGTTCACTAAAGTCACTATCGTGCCTACGCGAGAGAGAGCTGGAAAAAATTACGGACTGCTGACAATCGAGACAATATGGTCGTAAAATAATACATAGTAATTGGGGAATATATGTATATGCTCTAAAAAACAAAAAAAAATTCTTAAAAAATATGATATAATGCACTCGTAACAGCAGGGCCGGCTCTAGCTTTTTCAGCGACCAGTGCAATTATTTCGACGACCTTTGCCCTCTTTTTAAACATTAAACAGGAAAAATTAGGGTATTAGTCAAATTCAAAAAAATATACTCTCTTACTTGTATTATTATTTTTTATTATTGTATAGTAATTATCAATATAAAATATAATTTATTATTATTAAAAAACTTTGTTACATAGGTACTAAATATATACAAAAAATCTAATGAAAGTTTACTTTTCTCGCTTTTTTATCTGCAAATACTTTAATTAGTTCTGAGAAGTCCAAATTTTGAGCAATAGCATTTTCAATACTTAGTGTAGCTAAGGATGTGAATGTGGCTTGTGAAATAGTTGACCTTAGGTAGGTTTTTATTAACTTAAGTTTGGAGAAACTTCTTTCTCCGCTTGCGACTGTAACCGGTATGGTAAACAAAATTCTTAATGAAATCCATATATTGAGGTATAAATCCTCTAATTATTTTTTTTTAATTAAGTTAAGTACATCGAGGGGTGAATTGCAATCATTGATTTTGGGAAGTGTTGTATGCTAATTAATTCGTCGCAAAGAAAAACTGCTTCAATATCACTTTCTAACCCCTCAGTAAAATCTATTTGGAGATCAGCGCAATATTTTAGTAATTCATCCTTTTCAAAGCTAGATATTTTATTGAAATTATATAGAAATCCCCAAATTTCTCTATGTTTTAATAACATATAAAAACTCTCTTTAATGGATGAAATAGCAGAGTCTAGTAAAGGATTAAAAAATTCGACTTAAATTTTTTTTTTTGGAGAAGTTATAAGCTCGCCTCTACACTCATACTGGAACTGTCGTTTTTTGTATCTTACTCTTTTAGAATCTTTAAATTCTGGCTCAGAACCAAGTTCGGAAGCTAATTCAGAATCTATGGAAATAGCTTTTTCAAAACTAGTACCTTTGTAATCTTTTAAAAAGTTATAACACCCTTCGATCAACTTAACTTAATTACAGACATCAAAATTCGATTTTTGCATAAATTTACTGACCACATTAATTTGAAATAATATATGATACCAGACGACTAAAGAAACTAGAAAACTAAAATCTTTTATCTGATTTGATAATGCGAAGGCTTCGTGAGAAGTAATAGGATCATGTCTTTCTTTCTTTTCAGAAAGACTAATTAGAGCATCGTACACTTCACCAATTTGATATCTTACAGCTTTAACGCAACTAATTTTTGCTTCCCAACGAGTATCACTTAATCGTTTCAAAGTAAAATTTTTTAGATGGTCCACCAATAGCTGCCAACGTTTTACTGATGCGGAGAAAAGATTATATAGTCTTTTTAGTACTCCAAATAGAGTGACGGATTTGTTGATGATTTTGCTGCGTCACATAATACTAAATTTAGGCTGTGACAACCACAAGGCATATAAAATTCCAATGGGTTTTTGTTAATAATCAGCTTTTGGACACCAGAATGTTTGCCCTTCATATTAGCGCCATTGTCATAGCCTTGCCTCTGCAGTTTTTCAGTTTGAGATTATGTATATTTAATAAATTTAAAATACTTTCAGATAGCCCTTCTCCAGTTGAATCGTTTATAGGAGTGAATTGAACAAAATGTTCATGTATATCTACATTTTCTTTAGATAAATCGACAAATCTGATAGTCAAAGACAATTGCTCTATGTGGTTTACATCAGGAGTGCTATCAGCTATGATAGAATAATATTTAGCTTTGTAGGCTTTGGATATGATTATAGCAGTGACTTTGTCTGCTATTATTTGAATCAGTTCATTTAAAATATTTTTCCCACAATAATGGTCCTTAATTTCATATTTTAAAATTCGAGTTACATGATCTTGCATTATAGGATCAAACTTGGCAAACAATTGAATAAGACCAAGATATTTCCCATTATTTGGACTGTAAAGTTTATCAGAAACTACGCGGAAAGCCATGTTATTTTCTGCCAAGTATAAGGCAATGTTAATTAAGCGTGTTAAAACTTGATTCCAGCACTCAGATTCTTTTTGAATTAGTAACTAGTCCAAGTGATCAATTGATTTTCCACTTTTAAGTCTTAATTCAGTTTCTATTCACTTAGTATAAGATAAAATATGATTACTACAGGTTTCATGAGATTTTAAGGTAGATGATAAATGAATCCAATCATTAAAGTCTGTATTTGCGAGAGAAGATCTTGATCCTTGGTGAAAACATAAACAGCAAAAACAATATACTCTTTCTGAACTTTCAGAATATATGAGCCATCGCCGAGGAATAAGTTTATTATTTGGGAGTGTACGAGAATAATGAATACTCGAAAAATGTCGATCTTTATCATCCTTTGGATACTGTTTTAACAAAACTTGTCTGGGGCCATACGAAATTATTAAATGTTTTATTTTAGAACTTTTAATTTTAGGCCATAAAGCTGGATCATATAAATCATTATCGATCGCAACAGGAGAATTTTGAAATAAATGTGACTCTTTATTTATGTCATCGTTTGCAGTGTCAGGAATAATTGTTTTATTAATGTCATTAAGAACGAAATTACTCGTAATTGCGATAGAATCACATTGATTGTTGGAAATTTTATCCGATTCAATCTGGGTATTTTCACTATTAGATCCTATTGAAGCTGAGGTGGATGGTGAACTATGAAATTCATTACTTTCAGATAATGAGCTATTAAAATACTTTTGAAGATTCATTGACTTTTTATTTCGTTCAAATTCGATTTCTTTGGCAGCTTTTTTTTTTTTATATTCTGCTCAGAGGTTTTTTTTTAATCCAGACATTTTTGTTTCCTGAACGGCAAAATTGTAAAATAAACGTGAGTACATTTAACTACAACTTTATTATTCATATTATTCAACCAATTATGATTATAATTGCAAGTAGATACTGTAATACGTGCCGATAACGATTCATTGAATTGGAAAATAGAAAAGAAAAAAGAACTTTAATACATCTAATACATCCCACGCAAAACCATTTACAATTTTAAATAATAAATATTACGTTTAATTAAGTTTTAAAGCTTACCTATTGTAAATTGTAATTGTAGACTGCAACTGACAAGCGTCCACCTCAACAGTCAAATGAAAAGAACAAAGAGATACAAAAATGATTTTACGTACATGCGAATACGATTCATAATAAATTAGTCGTCGTTATCGAGTCAGTCCGCTCATCTAATCGCTCAGTCGTCACAATAATATTGGTTAGTAGTTACAGAGTTGTATAAGAAAACATAATAATATTTGATACAATATTCGACTAACTATTATTGCGATAAAAATTTACGACTACCTGGACTGTTGGTGAAGATGTACTGCATTGAACTCCACTTACACTAATAAATAATAATCATTTACGACCAACTCATAGATCCCGAGCGGTGACGAAGAGATTAATAATTGCCTATATTTTTTTTTTATAGTACCTCCACCACGCAACCCCGCCCGTCAGCAAACCGTACGTCCGTACCGTTTCGTGTGGCCATAAGAGACGATTTGGCGTCACATATTTGGCTTGAGGGTGTTCTAATTTTAATGCCTCTTGTGCGCCCCCCTAATTTCGGCGTCCCTGTGCCGTCGCACACGTCGATCGTATCTAAAGTTGGCTTTGCGTAACAGACATTTTTTTTAAAAAAAATTTACTAAAAAAGGCTCTTAAAATTATTTTCAACATTAAAAATGTTTTTTTTTTTATTATGTACATTTTTTTTTTTTGTGAAATATTTTAACTAAATTTTTTTAATTTTTTTTCTTTTGTTATATAAAAATTACTTTATAATAAAAAAAATGCACTAAAAACTAAAAAACAGTTTAAATACGGAAAAATGCATAAAATGCAAATTAAAAATTATATTTTTTTTTATTTCTTGATGTATGATATGAACATTATGAACTTTATGTTTGAACAGTCAGAAAAAATTGCAATTCGCATTTCAATCCGTTCCCTAGTAATAATGTCCCGTATATTACAATGTGTGCCTGAGCAGTGAGCAGTGTCATGCGATTAGAAAAAAAAAAATGATACATTTGTAGTTGAAATAAAACTTTTAAGTACCGCGAAATGATACATTGACTTTTTGCGATAGTCTCGATACTCGTACAACAACATTTTACTATATATCGAACATTGTTTGAAGTGGAATAGCGGTCGAGTAATCCTTTATCGTACCTTACGTATTCATCATCAACCATCACTGAACAAGAAGTATAGGTATATCAATTGCTTAAATTCTACGTGTATGAAAACCACCAATAGGTGATGAATTCATGATGATACTGCTGAGTATAATATATTTTATATAACATGAAGAACAACCAATAGTCAGTAATCATTTAACGATGAACAACCATCACCCACAGCCATAGAGATGAAAGCCCGTTCCTGGGAGTTTTAGCACCTTGAGGGCTCTCAAATTTTGAATCGTTAGCAAGTGCATTTGAGCAGACCTATTATCCAGAATATTACCCTCTGCCTTCATGTCAGACAATCTTCAGCTTCAATACGTTTTTTACTTAACAAATAATACGGCGAGACATTCGCTTGTCATTGTGCATCGATGAACTAAGAAACGGGGAAAAAAAATCTTTAATTATAATAATTCAATACATAATTACAGGAGAAAACGGATCAGAGTATAATGTGCAAATTATTCAACGGTGAAAAAGTTGTAATACGAGTTCATATCAATATAATATGGATATGACTCAAATATATTCTTATATCTTCCGAACGAAAGATTGCCACATAAAAATGGGATTGGAAAAAAAAGAAGATCTTATACTATAAGTTTGGATTAGGTAGCAGAGCAAAGGATTTGATTGTATTGATTTTACAACGATGCTATTATTCTAAAACATTTATTCGAGTATATATATTTATTTTAAAAATTTAAATCTAACACGAATAGCATTTTTTAGAGATTATAAGTCTATTTCCTAGCTAGAGCTCCTTAAACGAAAAAAAACTTAGTTCAAATAATGTTAGATTTTCAATCGAATGCGGTTTTTGATAGCATATTTGTTTATTTTAATAAAATAAGCTATTTTCTAAATTGACTAGACCACTGCAAAGTCAAGTTTTAAGTGTTACTTTCGTCATCCGATTTTATTGTACTTAGATTCTGAGAATCAATTGGATTTTAGAATTAACTTCCTTATATATTTTTTTCAATGAAAATAAACGGAACACAATATGTATTTGTGATTTTAATTAGATATTATATGTTATATTATGGTATTTATAGGGAAAATTCAAATTCAAATTCAAATTTATTAAATTATTCTTGTTGAGCAAATGTTATTACAGTTAGTGTATTGTAAACCTCTTAATTTATTAATCTATTATATTCAGTTCAGAAGTTTAAAAATTTTATTTTATCAAAATTTATCTTTTAAAAAAGATTAAAACAATTTTGGAAAGATTACTTTGCTAAAATAATATCTTGTGTCTTCACTTAACACCTCATATGGCGTACATTATTTTACATCTAAATATAATTATTTGAGAAATTGCGTGTAAGTACTTAATCGTTATCTTATTTTCGTGGAAACTGGTAATTAATAATTTTTACCGTTTTTGGTGTTTAATTCTACGGACCATTTATTGCCCAGATGAGACTCCTAAGTCTCATTATGGTTCAGCATAAATTTGCTTGATAATATTTATTTAAAGAAAACCAAAATAAGCATGTTGTACACATCAATTAATGAAGTTTAAACATAAATGAAAACGTCAAACGTACAGATTGACATCAGTACAAACTTGGCTGTTTAGTATTTACAATACGAATAGTAACTAGTGCTCGTAGGCATTTTACGTAATATGTATTATTATATTGAGAAAACCGCTTTATTAGAAATCACATAGTAAGAATCAAATGTTTAATCATTTTTGATCAAACGAACCAGGCACGTATACGAAAAATATTCTCTCAAGGTGTTTAAGGGCTAATAATAATTCATAGCAACTAATAATAATTGTGTTTATATATGCAATGATAATAATAGAAAATACACGAAAAAAATTCGTAGTACTTATACCGGTTTATAATTTTGATTATTAATCAATATGTTTTATGGAATTAATATATATATATATATATAAACCCATGTGGCTAGTTAAAATCATAAAAGCATGAACTCTGGACAAATATCTCTCATTTCAACACTGTAAATAACAAATACTAAACATTACTTACGCACATTCGATTATATTACACACCTAGTATTGAGAATATTGTTAAAACTACTGTGAGCTATTTTTTAAGTGTGCGTATGAAAATAAAAATACATTTACTTACAATTCCGGTTACTCAAAAACCACTAGTACATTATAATAAGCCTGGAAGAGAGTATTCTATACGCGTTTATATTGTATACCCACGTATGGACCTATGCAATATATAACGTGATGAAATACAGTCAACCTGTACATATTTTATTATTTATTCGTTTATTATGTAATTTATTGCGCGTGCGATTCGGATTGTTGCGTCCGTATACTCCACGGGGAAATATTTCGTCGTCTGTGAGTGCGACGACAACGTTCAATTCCCGATTTTCACCCACCTTGCGGCAAAATAATGTTATACATACTTTTGCAAAAAACTACGTAATTTTTCTCCTGTGCACTAGTCCGCAGGCGGTGCATGGGTTTTTAGCTGTCAACGATGTGGGTGCTACAGTATTATAATCGTGTTTAACGTATCGAAACGGACAACCTTCCTGCTCCGGTCACGGAAATTCTACGATTTGTTTTAAAAATATCTGAATGTAATATATTTGCATGTGCGTTTATGTTTGTGTATGTTTTTGTGTGTGTGTGTGTCTGTTCAGGAGGTTTTCCGGCAGGACTATTTGGGAATACGTTGTTAACATATACATAATATATATGAATGGTTAAAGGAAAAGTTTGTTCAGAAATTCCGGAATAGTTCGGAAAAACACATACACGGACGGGTCAAAACCGTGTTTAGGGTCAACAGAGGGAACAAGATATAGAAGCGGGCTTATGAAAATTCATTGAGAGATTAAATCTTCTGTATCGTACCCGGGATAAACATGCTATGTTTATACTACTGTGCCGATGACTCACCGTTGAACAGTTGCTAATTCAAGAAAATTATTCACTACAATCTATGTATCATCATATAAATGGTTTTCAACTATGTAGGAATAAATATAATTGTTATTATTTAACAGTATTAAACGTGCAATGTCGTGTATAGTATAGTAATAATTATGTCAACACATTTAAATAAAATAATATAAAAATGATTTATAATAATTTTTAATAATGACGCCATATTATGAAATGTTATAACTCCGTGTAAGAAAAAAACCGAAAATACAATTAGGATTCGGCTAAGCTGCATTGTGTTTACAACCCGCTAGACATGTTACGGAATTACTGGCGCATCGCAATTTTTATTCATCTTTTCTGTGTCTGAAATAGTTTTAAATTGATCTTTTTTTTTATATATATACTTAAAATTATTCATAGTATTATAATAGTTTGATATTGTATTTCATATAGTACAGAATGGTCTTTTATTATCGTATGCACATAATATATTACATTCGATTGTAAATGTTATTACGTTTCGATATGTTTTGTATTACTTCTGTTTGGAGAAACAGTAGAGTTCAATATATTATAATTTTTATTTTTTTCATGAGCCGTACAATTTTATTTTATTTTACGATGTTATAAGTTATATTTAAATCTTGCATTAGTGAGTCATTTCTATTTTTATTTCATTGCATTGTTCTTTTAAAATATACTTCAACAATGTAATTTTTGTTTTATTCATATCTTTCAAAGCTAGAATACAATATTCTATACTATTATATTTATTTTAATAGTAAATAATAAGACCATGTTTGTTTTATTTTTTTAATTCAAAGTATAATAAAAAAAAAAAATTGCCGCATCCAGATTTTGAGTTGAATACCAGTTAGTTGGATGTTTTAAATGTAAAAGTTATAATAAATAAATCATTGCAATCCAAAAACGATTCCAAGCCGAGTGTTAATTATTTTTATGACTTCAAGCGGTTTATTCTTAGATTTTTGTCTTAATATCGTATATAAAAATTAAAAGATTTCTGAAAAATAAGCTGATAAGTGTCAAATAAATTTAAAACATTTTCACCATTCTGGTGAAGTGTTTGGAGAAATATTTGTATGATTGCAGAAATAGGTTCAAACACTTTTATTTAAATTATAAATATATTATATTATATGAAAACTATTTTCCGAAATCAATTTCTACGAATCTTTTTCACTAATTTTTGCAAGTGTAACGGCCGCTCCTATATTTATATATATATAAAAAAAAAAAAATACAGTAAGTACTTTGTTAACGGTATTAAAATTATTCATATATTTTCCGTTATTAATGGACTAGTATAAAATATGCAATTCAATACAACCAATCAGAAATGTAGATTCGATATTAGAAATGTATTTTACATAATTTCGATATGTTTATAATATTATCAAGTATAATTTTTTTAATTTATAATAGAGTTGTATAACGTAATCGAATAAAAATAAATACTAATACTATGAAATACACAATCGGTCAGTTATGTTAGTTACTTGGTATACTCGAAAACAATCATATCAGTGTTTGGTTTGGATAAATCGGTCATTTCCGAGTATATAATTTTGCCATATTATTATTTATTTTACCTGCGTAATGTTCGAACTAGACATTTATTATGGTTAGTATCCGAAGGACGGCTAATATTAAGATTATCAGGCTAATCTCAAGTTGAGACATTTTTTATGGCTAATGTGCAAAATTAATACTTAAGCTACCAAAACAAATGTATAGCCTTAATACTAGCTGATATAACTAATATTATTCATCGATGTACGTTATTGGCTAATAACTATATAACATTAGTCATACAATTAAAACTATTCATAAAAATAATAATGTGTTTTAAAATTGAAATAACTTTAAGCATAGGCAATTGTTTGATAAGCGTGATTGTAATTTTTGTGAGAAAGTGTATGTAATTGTCGTAATGTCAGTGGTTCGTATAAATCGTATTTCTCACCGTTATCCGCCACTGTCCGCCTTTTGGAAGTAGCTGCTAATTTTGCCGGTCAAAACCCTTCTCCCAGCTAAACCATAAGTAACCGTTTGGGGTGTGAAACTTAAAACTTTTCTAAACATTCCATTGAGAGTACTTTCATTTGCTGCTTCTGTGAAAAAAGTTTATTTTAATATAAGCATCTATTATCTCAACGTAAAGACGTAACTGTAGGAACAATGTTCATCGTAATGATAAGGGTCCTTTTTACCCCATTTCGGTATTTGCCTAACGATAAATACAACAATATTAAGATGTTTTATATAACATTAACGTTGAACATTGTAAAAAGTACATCTAGAATGTTTGATAAACTCATTGAAATCAAAGATTTGAGGAATAATCTGACTTCTACAATATTAAACATATTTATTGATGAACATTAAAACGCAAATACCAATAATACGTCTGTTGGTTTTGAATACAAACATTTTAAATCATATAAAAAGTATAAAATAGGAAAATAAGTTATGGTATAGTAAACCAAATAATAATCAGTAATGTCACTGTTATCCATCACATACTGTATACAAAAAAAATAAATGATTTACTCAATGTTTGTTCATTAACTTTATTGTTAGTTTGTATAATTTTATGTTTATAAGTATTCTATAAGAATTTTTTATTTTTTATAGCCACAATATTAGTTTTAAGCATAATAATATTAATATAATCATTCCTAAATTAAAAAACTGTTAAAGCTCAATCGGGAACATAATATTATATTTTTCAGTTTTTGCTAATTTCTGTATTCAATTAACCTCATTATTTCTAGTATCGTAATGACTTGCAAAATAATGGTATTACATGGTATTACTTTTATTTATAGACTTATAGTATTATATAGTTTAGGAAAATTGTTGTAGATAATATTATATTACTCATTAGCTATTATTTTATTTCTTAGTTTTATTATATAGTCGCAAAGAAAGAAACTATTATAATATTATGTTCCTTTTCTCCCTCAATGTGAATTAATTTTTTATTTACAATAAACTTTCATTGTTACTAATAATATTTCATAATTTTTATTTATAATTTGCTTATTAAACTTATATAATTATTATACTTTTCTATGGATTAATATTTTAATAATTATTGAACTCTCACTTGTACAAAAAGCCAGCGGGTTGGAAGTGACCAAATTCTGTTATCTATATTATAGTAATATTTTTGCAAAATTTTAGTTGGAAAATCGAAATATAAATATTATAATTATTTTGTAATTAGTATTAAACAAGATCTTACTAATTCAATGCAATTTGTGATTAAAAATGTTTATATAACTCAAATAAAATGGATCAAACAATGTTCTACGAGTCCTGCACCAAATTAGTTACACATGTTAAGACTTGGTCTCTGGTAAGATCTTAAAATAATTATGATACGTTCATTCTATAAGCAGTGTTCTTATTATACAACTGGTTTGATTAATAGAAAAAAATATTGTGAGAATCGTTTATTTTTTCCTTCGGTAATGACTATAATAACTAATAAAAAAACTAAATATTTTACTCTACGTAACCAAAACTTTATAAAATTCTAGTCATCATCAGTAGCGCCATGCAAAATTGTAGGCCCTCCCGTGAAAAAAAATATATATTGGGCCTTTAAAATTATGATTGTACATACATTGGATAATAATCGTAATTTGCTAAAAATACGTTTTAGGTAAGAACGTGTAATTTTTATTGGAAAAGTACTTTTTTTTTTAAAAACATTTTATTACAATTGTTTAACAATATCAACAATATCACTTAGACCCATGATAAAAATAGATAAGTAAAGAAACAATGTATCAATTTCAATGAATATTAAATTTTATTTATTATATAGGTGTTCTTAATAATATGTGCCTTTTTATTGTTGAACAAAAGTGTTCTGGCTAAATATGATTTTATAGAAAAAAAAAAATAGTTGTGGTAACAAGTATTAATTATTAGTATAAATTAAAAATAAATCACAAGGGCCCCAAATTTTTCTTATTTCCTCCCCTTTCCTTGTGGTACGGCAGCTTTAGGCCTTCAGTTACGTCAATGGTCATCATAATTATTTTATTCACCTTACCGGACGAACTAAGAGGTCTAGTCATTTGATCAGCTTCCTTTAAAATTTCCGTGTTCAGGTTATTCATTGTCTCTGTCGCTTTCCTTATGCCCACTTGATACGTGGCAGATAATACATTCGATATGTACGTGGGAAGTATTTTACTCAAGTAACTGTTGTTCTGTAATCCTGTAAATATATATATATATATATATATATATTAATATATAATATCATGTTTTTACATCACTGAATTAGTAAGCTAACCGTAATTTTTATCCATTTCTTGGATGATCTCATTCTTCAGCTGATCAATGTCTAGGCCCAAGTATTGTTTCATTTTTACGTCTGTATATTCTTTCAGCGTAAACAACTTTTTGAAAAATTCAGTGTCCGTCAGAACGTCAGTTAGTGTTAATTTGTTTAGTGACTGATCGCTGCCCTTTGCTACAATATAATAGATACGCGTTCAAATTTTTTAATATGTTACATGAAATATTGTAATATATTGCAATTAAATGTAGCGTTGATTAAAAAAAAAAACTACGGTCAAACTAGTGTTAATTTTGCGTTATTGATGTTTGCAAATTATCGAAATACAGTGTTATTTTATGGAATTTACGTGAGTTGTGCGTGATTCTGAATTTGCGTGATCCTTACTCGGTATCGATACTTACGTTCTGCTAACGTATAGTAATTATACAATATACTCACCTTTTTTAATCTTTTTTAGTTCATCGACGATTTTATCGACAACCATAGCCTCTGGACCGGCCAAGAACTTTAAAATATTGACTCTGGAATTCGATTCTTGTTCGATCGGAAAAATCTTCGCCATCATGTTGTCATTATTGAGGGTATCGATTATTTTATTGGTATCCAATCCCGGAACTATAATGTTATTGTTTTTCCCTGAAATGGAATGGAGGAAACAAGAAGAAATTCATCAACGTTTTCTTATCAACGCCGTCGTATGAAAAACAACGACTGAAAACGCAAATAGTTTACGTGACGAGCAATTATGTTTTAATCAAAGGCAATTATGATTAATATTCGAATCGAAAACATACATTTGGATGCACTTATACACAAGTAGATTCTTGAATGCCTGTACATTCTCATTCCTTAACAATCATAAAACTCGTCTATATAGATGAATGTCTTATGATTCTTTAAATATCGCTCGATATTTTAAAATAAATAATTTCGATATCACTGTATATTTCCGTCCTAATATATAGTTTTATTTTATATACACGCTTAAACGTGTACTTTCATTTTCAAAACTATATATTGTATTGATGCTCCTGTTTTCATTTCGACAACTTATCTGTTATTGTGCTGGCGAATTTTTCAAAATGAGAATTCCATATGAATAGATTTCAGATCAAAAGTTTGATACGCTGCAGATCTAGTATACATGCGTGTACGGAACGTCATATCATCATGTTGTTAACGTTCTTTAAACCTTTGAATGAAATCAAAAAACATGGAAAAAAATAACTCAGTTACCAACGTCCTCGTAGAGATTAACATCAGCTGTCATCGTTTAGAAGTTATAGAATTGATAAACAATAATATTGTCATTTGTCGTTTAGTTTCTAGTAGCTATCGTTTCGCGTGAAGTTGTGAATGATAAAAATCAAACTGACATTGTCAAACGTTTGGTATTGCTTATTTTTATAATAATGTACTATGGGCACGTATAGTATAATATATAATATATCAGTGTACGGTAGAGAGAGAGAGAGAGAGAGAGAGAGAGAGAGAGAGAGAAAGAAAAATGTGCCAAATTAAAAATAATTAACGGTTGTATTCCTATCTCGAAAATACCGGATTAGTAGTAAACACTAAACATACAGATTATACTTTTATTAAACGTTATTAAATTTCAAGTTTTATGAAAACTAATGTCCGTTTTAATGTTTCCGATGAAAAAGTCAAGATTTTCAATGAAGACTAAAGCATTATAAAGTTTTCAACATCGAGCCACTATAAATAGTAGTAGGCAGTATATTTACAATGAACATTATGCTTTTCAAAAATTGTTCGAGTCTTACACTTTTGTTGAAACCATCTGTAAAATATCGTTTTACTCTAAAGGCGTACCTATAAACGTTTCCTAAGAATATTTTTATGTTTATTTCTTAGTAGGTATATTATGTTAACGATCTAAGTACAAGTTTTATATAAATTATTTATATTTATATTAATTTATTATATGATTTATAGTATAATTTTTAAAAATCCGAGGGTCGTATCGAATATAAAAATGCTATGTTTACAATTTTTTCTCTTCTTCACTTATATGTAAATAATAAATATAAATTTCCGTAAAAATTTACTTCCAATGTTTCATCTGTTTGTAAAATACAAATGTGGCAGTATTTATTAATTTATTATTATACGTAAACATATATATATAAATAGGTACTCGTTTAGACTGTCTGTTATGGACTGATCTCTTTCAAATATGTAAAACGATTCGAAAGCAATCACGATAATATCGAAAGGACGTATTGATGAGGTAAAATGTCATTGCATGACATAATCAGACACGCGGAAATCAGTAAGAAACAATAAATAACAATATTATCATTTAACATAGCGTGTTCACACAATTCACAGTATAATAATATTAATAGTAAAATGTATACAAATATGGTTCCCATTATCTATACGTACGTTCATAGCAGGTTAACAGTTTTCTTCTCGCGAATTGAGTTTTCACAATTCAGACAGAATCACGCAGGATCATACACGTCATTATAATTAGAATAAATTACATCGTATATCATATACACACCGTTTTTAAGTGTATGAATTTTACGTATGTGAAACAGTCTCGAGATCTGTGAAGGATCTGAAAGTTGCGAGCAATGCGACGAAAATCGAAATACGCTACACGCGAGTATTCGACACGGTATATTAAGTATATACTATTAAAATACATAAGTATAGTTGAAATCGGATAAAATTAGAATGAAAACGAATATGGAAGTGTTATCGGAAGGTGTTAGATGAATAATATAATTTCCTATAGAGGTAAATTTTGTAGAATTCTATGCAGAAGCCAGAAATATGGTAAGAAGATAAATAGTATACCCATACCTAAGTACTAAATATTTAAATAGATTATAAATGACACACGTATTATAATCTATAAACTTTTTAATTTATAAAACCAATACCCATTTTTGAATAAATCATATTATCATGACAAAATAGACTATCTAATCTATTTTGTCATTCATATTATGTCGTAACAGCCATGACTAATAAATATAAAACTTAGATAAAAGTAATTTAATAAAAGAAAACATTTCGGGAGGGGAGGGGGCTGTGACCCCTTAATCCCCCCTCTGTAAGCGTCACTGATCACAGATTCTACCTAAATGTAAAATATTTTTGAAGTATTATTAGACGCATAAATGGTTGAAGATTCATGTTGATGTTACACGTTTAAAGCAAAAATGTATAATACTATTCAACTATTGAATACTTCTCTAATTCATTTTCATTTAGTTTTCTAGATGTTTTCCAATTTTACTTCGTTTAAGAGTTGTATTAAGACAAATTTAACATTTGGATTCAACTAAGTTCTTTTAATCACTCCTAAATTATAGGGAGGGGGCTTTTATAATCAAAATAACTATAATAGATGGATGTATTATAAAATAATTTACCAAATTAGCAAATATAGTTCAATTCATAAAATAAACGTATTTTATAAAAACACAATGAATATGATAAAAAATAATGCCAGGAGTGTTGTAATTTTGTCTACCAATTGTGTCTATATATGATAAACGGAGTCAAGATGGATGGATGTATGCTCATATAATATAATATTAATATATTATAATATATTATTAGCCATCCTGGGTTTACTTTTTACTATCTTAAGTGGGATGAGAACGTGTCTCAAAACTATTATTTTGTGAAATTATTCTGATCGCTATAATATTATATAAAATGTGTATTTTTATTATGAAAAATAAATAGGTACCTCGTTAAAATTGTAATTTTTCTTTCTTTTATTAAATTGATATATATATATATATATATATATATATATATATATATATATTTAGAGAGGGCTCGGCAACTGTATACTCATTCGCCATCTATGTAGGTTTTTGATTTGTAGGTGTTTTAGATTAAAGTAAACAGTAGGGGGTTAAACAGGTGGTTAGTGCATATGTGTGTATGCACATGGACAACGCCACCATAGAGTTTTGCGATCACCCACCCGACTGTTAGCAACGCCAGGCGGCAATTAGCTACGATATTGAGAGTGACTGCGGCACGCCGTTCCATGCCACACCATGCCACTGAATTCTAATTGTAACGCTATTATTGAAAAACATATCCTTACCTGGCTCTGGAATCATGTTTTCTCGTCTTGCTATCTGCAAAAAAAAAAAAAGGTACTAAAATATTACAATAACTATTGTTAAAATACAATAAAATCGTTGATAATAAGATGCGAACATGCATGCGCACCAAATGCAATGAGAAACCGAGAAACAACTGGAAAAAAAAAGTTATACTCACAAGCATGACATAAGTCATCAGGCATACGAATTTCAATGCGTCCATAGATACACCTGAGGAAAAAATTAATTACAATATCTATACATGTACGTTGACGTAACCATTTTGGTATGATAATATTATTATAATATTGTATTATAAAAAAAGCTATTGTATAGTGTCGAATCATTTCATAAAATATATAGGTAAATTGCAAGTTTTGTGAAAAACATATTTTCCGTTTCCGTTACCAGTGCGATTTGGTAGAATAAAAACTAAATCCAGTGCGTGATATTGTAGTTTTATTATAATCATTTTTACTATCTCTCTATTTATTTTACGCAATTTATATTTATATACACGTGTTCATAACCGCTATCTGCAGTTCTGTTTTAAATACCGACTGATTAATAATCCAACAGTTTCACCGAGTTTTATACACCGTGGAAATTAAAATGTGAAATATTTATGATGATTCCGCGGGGTTAACTTTATACGCAGATATTCATGTTTGTTGCCGTTAAATAGGTCATCATCTGCTTGCATGAGATACGTTAGCGGGTGAGTGTCATACGATATTCAGTGAGCAAAAAATTGTAATTGTTGTTAGTATCATCATTATTTCATCGCTTCGGGCGATATTGGCTCGCTACAAGTTGTATTCATTAGCACTGGTTTTCACATCACGTCAAAAAAATGACTTAAAACACATAGTTTTGTTTTTTTATTTTTCATTTTTCTAATCGTGGCATAAGGGGTGAAATATTTTAGTTGCGAAACAGAACTCATATTCTAAAACATCTATTGAGATTCGATCGGGAATTTTTATACATCCCGTCCGAGGCAAGTATTATTTTGCATCATACGGAACACTAACCCTTTTTTTAAACTATATTATATACAGGACACACGTAATTTGTACTTATCACGTACTCAGCGCATTGTGCTTATTACGATGTGATTATTGTTTTTTTAAACTTAAAATGTTTATGACATCATATGCAAATATTGTATTTAAGTATGCAAGAAAAAATAAAATTATCGTATTACCCGTTTTGGATATTTTCAAAATTCGCTGTTTCGTGTCATTGAAATCATTGATTTAATAGCTAAATATTTTCCGAAGTGCAAACGTCTAAATTATTAGGTAACAATGTACGTACATAATAATATCGTTATTTCGTAGATGAGCAGCGTAAGCAAGACACGTCAAACTTTAGTGTAAATGTAATTATTTTAATTTTAATTAACTTTATCGGGGAAAAAAAGCGGATTTTTCGAAGTTTGCTTGGAGCCCAAACAAAACTTCTTAATACTGACAGAATCTTGTGATAACCGTCATCACCGGCCTTGTTCAAAGTTTCTGTTTGTTCATATAGATTTCAATATTCATACGAAAACCATTTGCACGTGAACTACTCTACGCGAACAATGCATATCTAATTATTTCTATTTTACTGTTCATTTCCGAACTCTCGTGGTCGTTGGAGGTGTGTGCCACATTTTATATTAAAAAAAAAGTAATAGGGTTTCTTGCAATATTCTCTAACGCGCGCTGCACATGTAATAAGTTATACGACCGATTTCCAATCGGTTGCATGCGTATGAAATGTTCGCTGAGTATTTATTTGCCCAAGAAAATTTCTACTCGGGATGATCTTAAAACGTAGCGCTGGATTATCTTGTGTTTTGCATCGATTGTTTGCTAACCACCGCCAGGCTTCCCAGCGAAGTCGATGCGCCATTTCCTTACCCCATCCACTACTATTTCGTTTCGCCTGCAGCTCTTCGCCTTTTAATAATATTTCAAACCCGATAAGACAATATTCGTGTTCAAGTTTTTAGTCACTATTATGTCACAGGCAGCTGCAGTTTGAAAGTTTGATGGGAATTTGATTTTGTATACTGCAGTTATAGAGTAATATAATATTTCAAGTATACGGTTTTATTCGAACGAAATGTCGACAGCTGTGTACCGTTTTTCTTCAGAAAAGTAAAAATTTACCATAGTGGAAGTAGAGAATTCTTGAAATGTGGAGAACGAAATAAAAAAAAAATCAATTTTTGATATTGAAATCACGGTTTCTTGACTGTTGTATTGCGTTCGTCTATTGGAATTCTATGAACTGTTTGTATAAAAATTAAACATAACCATATATGCAGTTAATGCATTTTATCTATTTTTCTTTTTCTTTTTTTTTAGCTATTTTTTTCAAATCAAATAATATATAGCAGTGCGTGCTTGTGATAAACGGCCGGACAATATAAGCGTAAAACGTAGGTAGAAATCGGTATCTGTAAAGTTTTCGTGACATTCACTTTAACATATTAAAAAGAACCATTATATGTACGTGTTTACGATATATTTTAATTAGCAAATGAATCAAGGGTAACAGGAGGATGGAGAGAGAGAGAGAGTCAGAGCGAGCGAGATAAATAGTGAACATTCACGGTGGATGGACATCAAAAGAGTGATAACTGCTTTGATGTTTTCTACGTGACGTATTCGTTGTAATTGCCTTGAGTGTCTATGTGTTGCACGTGAGGGCGACAAGACGTTACACTGAAATAACCGTAGCGGTAGACGTGACAAATGCCTTTTTTAAATATTGATAAGATTAAACCTAGTCAAATGTCATGGCAAAATTTCAAACCGAACGAAACTATATAATAATATAAATCGAAAATTCGGAATCGTCTGAGTGTATAAAGTTAAAGTACACGTCAATATCATATTTTAACGTACGTTATGCGATTCAAACATTTATCGAGTTCAGCAATTTATATTTTTTCCTATCAATATTATATTGATTTTGCTCGCTGTGATAAATGGTTTTACTCACCGATTGGCAAAAAATACGATGCCAATTGCGGCACCACGTAGCCGTATTGATTTTTTATTATGTTTCCTTTGGCTACCGTGTTCAAAACCGATTCTGGTGCATTGTTTACAAACATGTTTGAAAAACTGCTCAAATAGGATTTGTTGCTACTGGCCGGGGTAGCTATTGAACAGAAAGAAACGTACATGTTATTATTATTAATGATTGTTATTATTATTATCGTCATTATTGTTATCATTATTTCAGACCATTCTTCCATCACATCCTTTCTAAACGGCTCCATTAACTCACGTGACCTTCTATCCTCGAATTTCTTCCGTATTCCCACTCATAATGCTAAAAATCACTACCTTTTCTCCGTCGTAACATCGTACTTTATATAAATGGCCAAAATCACCCATCAATAGTATTCTAGGTCATCTAAACACGTTTGGACCTAATCTCTTTGAAAAAAATCTGGCAGTTATATAAAATATTATATTAGCCAATAAATAGCACTATTATTCACCACATCTATTCGCTGTTATTTAAACTTTTTTCATATTCAAAGTGTATAAATGTTTCATCTGCTATATCTCTTTATCTTTCTCTGAACTATTGCATTGTTAAGCATTATTGAAATAAATATATTTTTTTCCTATAGAAATAATTGAAAAAAATTAAAACATTCGATTCGTGATGTTAAGACGTACGAAAGACGTCAATATTGTTACCTAATAAGTTCCTACGTCACAGTTTTTGTCAACAACCGATTTACCATGGGATCGTTGTTTAAAAGCTTACCGGAATTTTGTTTCCAAACCGCCATGTCCTTTTTGGCGTCCGAGTTTATCTGTTGTAACTTTTCGTTTATTATCCTCTTGCCGACCTTGATAAAAGCCCACGACGAGTCGATCAGTGTTTCTCGGACCACGTCGTCAACCGAATCGTTCGTTCCTTAATTCATCCGATCGGGAATCCATTGTTTTATAAGAACGCAATACACTTATCGTTAGTGATACACACTTATGGTAAACAAAAAAAAATAAATATTTTTCTACTCAGGATCCAAGGGGACTTTTCGATTGTTTCATCTTTTTAATACAATCGCTATCCGAATCTATACATATTATAGATGCACGAAATATTGCATATTTTAGCTTCGTTCCATACAAACTATAAATATATACATATATAAATATATATATATATATATATAACTATAAATATTACTCGCAGGACTAGGCTTATAGTACGATATATCTTTTTTCTCGTAGTACTTTAGATTTTTCTATGATTTTTATCAAATAAAACATTACTTAATTTCATATTCCATACAGAATGTTGATGTATTTCCTATGTAATCCATTCGATGGGGGGGATAAGGTTTTTTCCACTATCGATTTCTGATTTATTTGGATTTTGTCTTATGATAATTTAAATGCGTGGTTTTATGTGTTTTATGTTGTTGATTAATTTTATTTTAGTACGTTTGTTATGATCAAATTGATTCGAAAAACAGACTTAGCCTCGGAGGTATGTGATGTATTCGTGCTAGAAATTTATGGAGAAAATATTGATTTTTTACGCAATAGCAATAGAATAATTGTTAATTTGTTCACATACAGTGTATAAAATATATTTTAAATGCAACTAGTTATATTCAATCATAAAATATATCTATTATCTGGGATATGAGCGTGATATAATATGTACTGTGGTTGAGTTGAATAAATATTATTACCAGCTGAACGATTTTTCTTCACATCTTTCAAATAATCTATGAATTCATCCTTTAAACCAGCTTGTTCTGGTTTTAAATACAAAGTCAATAAGAGATTCATCATGTTGACTGTATCAGTGCTCATATCGGCTGGAACTAAATTCTTGAAAGCTGGAGAAGAGCTAAGAAATCCAACCAATTGTTTACCATTAATTCCGGTTGCGCCTTTTTCGCCTGAAATACGAATTGTTTTTTCAAAACGCAATCCCAAGTGTAACACAAATTATTTAAAAACGCATTGTCTTTCATTTAGTCATGTATAGTAGTATATAATAATGCTAACCATGAAATGCTTTATATCTACATACTAAATCGTTACATTTTAAATTTAAATATTAAGATTATTATTTTTCCTATATAGATGTCACTGTATGCATGTATACTATATACTATATGGTAGTATATTTTTTTATTTATGAACATGTACTCACCATCGAGAAATTTATTCGACGCCTCTTTCATAAGAGCTTCTACTTTTGCGACGCTATCGTCGCCAGCTATTACCTTAGCCGAATCGATAGCCAGGCTACTGAGATCTTTACTTTCGAATATTTTTTGTAAAACGTTTGGGTTCTCAAGTATTTTTGCCATATTAATTTTGTCAAGTCCTGGTACCTGATTTTTTCCTGGTTCTAAAATTATAAATACTTTGCCATTATTCATATTATAATATTTGCATAATTTCTACTGGTTTTTTCGATATTCTATACAACGATTTGTAAAAGTATTTTATATCCTACACACATTATCACAATGCATTTTTTGAATTTCAATTTTTTATCGACATACCGTATAGTTTTAAAAAATATTTTGTATTTTCATTACTCATATTATGTGCATTGTTTTTAGTTCATAAGTCTCAGTGACCAAATTGACAAAACAGAATTACTTGAAAAATAAAAAATAAAGTAGTACCATGTTTTTTTTGTATCAAAAAGGTTAAAATATTTATTTTTATTTTTACTTTTACATTTATTTACTTTATGATTAACGAACTTTGTATATTTTTTGCGGTCGATTTAAAGATAAAACCATCAAAGAGTTGTGATCAATATAAGTATTGATCGGTTACTATACGTAGAGCTTGCTAATTTTAACATAAATTGATGTCTGTTTATAAATCAATAAATTATTTTTACATCTAATTTAAGGTAGAAATACCTTTTATTGATAAATATAATAATGTATAAATTGGTACTAAACAATATGAACATTATAAGGAATCCATACATTTTTTATGATATTTATATGTATATTTATATGTTATTATCATAACTCCCTACCTCTATCACAAGCTGAATAAACTTACAGAAAGTAGGTTAATGAAATATGTATATATTTTTAATATTATATCCGTATAAAAGTTTGATTTTCAAATAAAAAAAAGTAAAATAAATTATGTGAATTGAAAATAATAGAGCTATTATATCGAGTATTATTGTATTCCCCAAATCTAAATACTATCTTCAATATGTTATCAACAATTATTTCGTAGTGTTTCAATAATAATAAGCATATTTTTGATATTTTTTTTATTTTTCACGTTTAATAAACATACTTTACATCAAATAGTTTTAATATATTTGATTCTACCGTGACTTTTTTACGAAAATCAGAAATTTCGCGTTAACTATACAATATAATAATAATGTATACGCAGTAAACATTATTATTATATTATATAAGGTAGGTATATCAATTTATATTTTATAGGAAAGTCATAAATAAATAAATCACATAATGTAGAGCGAATATTCGAATGGAGTTTTCTTTGTTTTGTTATGTAATATTCGAAGAATGGCATATCTTTTATAATGATACTTTCAGAAAATTTATTTTCGAAAATTCAATACAGTCCTTACATAATGTTACGCAATGATGGTATTTACAAAAATAAATAATTTTAGACGTTTATTGCCAAAATATTAATATGCTTCACACACAATCGTTTGAGTACATTCTTCCAACATGGCATTTATTTTCAAAAATCAGAAATCTCTAATTGACAATATTACAGGGGTGGCGAACCTTTTGATGACAGTGTGTCAAATCAAAATGCTTGGTTTGATTTTATTTGCCTTGCGTGTCAGAAATTTTTCAGATCTTTTTTTTGCTTGTAAAATAATTAATTTAACATATAAACATATTTTATTTGTTGTGAGGTAAATATATATTACGTTAACAATATCCACGACTGTAATATCCACAATCGTGATAATATCTTACGATATATTACAATAGTAAATTAAAAATAATCTCAAATTATTAGTAATTTTTTGAAAAGTAAAGTAAAACTTATGAATTATATTTAAATTAGCGTGTCACTGAAATAATGGGTGCATGTCACACTGTGACACGCGTGACATAGGTTCGCTATCCCGGGACTATAATATTATATGCGTACACCTATGTAAACTAACAATAAACAACGTATTTTGCTGTTGAAAACACCGCGTTGTGTGTGCGAAGATGCTGTCACTATTAAAATTAAAGCTTACATCAAGGATTTCTCAGAACCATGACGTTTGAAAATCGTCGTAGGTTAAGACACACGAGTACAATGCATTATACCAATATACACCGTACGGAATACGCGTTACATTCATGGTTCTATCTATTCGCGGAAGCAGCGAATTAAACACGACGACAAACCGTGTGTATTATGATAATAATGTATTGTATTATAACATATAATATGCCGTGTTGAGTATATTATTGTTTCTATCAGACGCGCGCACTATAGTGGACGTTTGGATCGATATAATATCACGGAAGTATATTCACGTAATTATTTAGTTGAGTAGGTATTATATAGCGCCAGTGGCGTAGTTTGAAAACAATGTCAAAGGCCGCAAAAATTACCCAAAATGTTCCAACCTATAGGAGTTTCATCCCTCTCCCCTCATGCTGCTAACGTTGTACAAGGTATTGTTTGGAAGGAAAAATAAAAAAAAGTACTATTGCCTACATTCTATGGACAAAAACATATCTGAGAAAATCTTCTTCCATAAATGTACATTTAATTCAAAACTATAAGTTTTAATTTTATGTTACTAAAATATCTTCAAACTTCATATTACGTACTTTTAACTGATTCGCATAATATTGTATCCATATTAAAATATACAGAATATAAAAACTTAATAGCTGTCTCACATTATTGACTGAAGACCACATGTATGGAAATTTCAGGGGTCGCAAATTAATACCTTTGCAGACCAAGCGTTTTATTTTATTAGGGGTTGCGAGCACGACCCCTTGCGATTCCCTAATGACGCAACTGGTAGGTATAGTTGTTAAAATTTTTTATGAAAATTGGAAACACGTATAACATTTGTTTTGTGTATAAAAATGAAACATGAGAATGAAAATATATATAAAATATCTTCTCATTGCATATTTTGCACATCGTGTAGTTTGTGAGGAGCTGGATGACTACAACGTTTAATCAACTTTAACAACATTTTATTGTGTGTGTTTTTTTTTCATCGAAATATTAATTAATATCATTATTGTTTTTCACTCCTATGTTCTCATAATAATAGAACGTTTATTCTAAAAAATGATTACACTACGAGCGTTTAGTTCGATTTTAACTTTTCTTAGTCTGAAAAACGAATTAAAAAGTAATCATGCACATGACGCTTTAAAGGAAACAAATAACCTAAGTAGATTATAATTTATTATCAAACCTGTTAAAGCATCACATGCTGATTATATTATACAGTTTAAAACTATCCGATTTAATTAATAATTAAATGAGTATATATACGTAGAATTTGTTAGGTAAACATTTCACCGATATAGCAAAATAAAACGATAACAACTTGTGTTTTTACAGGAATATTTGTAAATGATACATTTATTTTAATTATATGACATAGTTGAATACTTAAATCGGTAAATATATCTATGGTTCTATACACGTATTGTATTATTATAGATTTGGTTCTTACCAATCGCTGGAGTTTGGTTCACGTTTTGCATAGCCTGATCGAAAAAAAAATATTTTCTAACGATTTATTATATTATTGTTAAATACGATTAATAATTAAAAACTATTCAATACATATACTTACCAGCATAATATATGGTATAAATCCGGCAAGTCTAAAAGGATTCAATGAAAAATCTAAAAAATAAATTTTGATAAAACTTTGTGCATTATATTCGTAAAAGTATGCCACACTATTTTGTACTATAATTATACCAGCCAATAAATTATTCAGAAATCACCAAGGCACCGGTTATGAGCATATACCTAATATTTACTAAGAAAAACCATCTTTATAACACTGTGATTTCACATTTGAATGTCCATGCTTAATGAGATATTGAATATTTTTTAAAGTTTACAAAGATAAAAACAAAATTATATTATTCACTTACTGCCGTGTATTATCACGGAAACAATTTTCGGTATTACATATTCGTATTGTTTTCTGAGTTCGTTGCCTTTTGTGACCAGTTTAAAAATTTTGGACAACGCGATCGCTAGTACTTGACTTCTAGTAGTGTCGTTTATAATATTTGTATCTATTAAGCGAAGAAAAAATTAGATTAACTTATACATTTGGATCGGTTATGACGATGGTATTCGACCTAGGGGTCAAGAATGATAGTTTGTGGGTAGCTAAAATTAATGAAAAAAAATGGTTTTTATAATATAAAATTATATTATTTTAAAAATTATGTTTATCGTTAATTATTTATCCGGTGTACAATAATTATTGGATAAAATACCAACCGAATAGGATATAATCTTCTCTGACATTGCATATTTATTAAATTGTCCATATAGATACGTCATTTAATTAACTATAGGCAATTGTGATTGAACGGGTTTTTTTTTTCTGACCTGGTTTAATTTTACATTCGTATTTGTATGTATGTTTAAACAATATTTTAGTCAGAAATATTTATAATACATAAAATCAGTTTTTATACATATTTGTTATTTGAGTACTATTGCATGTTATGTTTCACGCGTAATAAAATCATTTTTGTTCAGGGCAGAAATGTTTGTGTTGTTATTTTTTCAACATGGATACATTTTTAATAAGACGATTTTCAACTTCTATGAGTCGAAAGCCATTGGGTTATGATATAGATTATTTTCCTGATAAATGCTAGATTTATCAGAATATGATATATTTAAAAAAAAAAAAAAATTTGTACCTTTGAGCGGTTGAATTTCTAGTGACGGTTCTGGTACAAAATCTTTGTCTGAATCTGTATTATCATCGTTGCCAGAAAATATGATTACTTCTCTACTTGAAATCGCATCTTGCAGTTCTTCTAAAGGATTGAAAAATTATCGTTTTACATAAATTATTATAATATTATAATGCTACCGCAGACATCAATAAATTATTCAAATTGTATTTAAAGAACGTATTAATATCTTGATGAGATATATTTTAGTTTTCACTAGAGTTAAATTAAGATTTATCTTTTAAAAATTAATTTTTACAATGAGAATATTAAGACAAGTTGTTTTGTTAATGAATAACACGTTTATTTAATATTAACATTTTTGAGTTACCTACCCAGTATATAGTATTTTTTTTAAAAAAAAAGCGTATATCTCATTTTTTTTGTCGAAAATGATTATGTTTAAATACATTGAATCACAAAATATCTTACCGATGGCAACAAATGTGGTCACCTTTTTCGATACCTAAATAGAAGTATTAATTAATATTATTCATTCGCATTCTGTTAATTTTATATTCATGCTACTAGTGAATAGTGAGTGAGTAACAATAATATACTTACAAGGAGCACATGTAATACAAGACATAGCAGTGTAAATATATTCATTGTGATGTCTGAAACAATAAGGTTTTTTTTTTTTAATTAGTTTGTTCAAATGGGTAAGTTGACTTTTATTGGCTTATTACCATAAATGACTTCATTTATATGGACGAAAAATAAGTTAGAAGTACGTATTAAATAAAATTAAATACAGTTTCCATATCATAGTGTAATGTCTTATAATACGCATACCGGCAAAATCCTACAGACATAGGATAATGAAATAAATTTTAATAAAATTATTTTTAATTGGTGTGTTTTTATGTTTCAAATAGTTTATAGTTTTAATTAATATACTTCAAAGTTAATATAGACAGTTGGTAATTTGCATTCATTTAACATAGTTTTTATAGCGTTTCATTATAACTTCGACTACATAAAATAATGAAAATAATTTCTTGTTTATAGTTGTTTACTATATGAATTATATCGATTTAACCATTTAAATTTAATCAGCAGCTATTATGATGCCGGATCATATGAATCTAAAATTGTAATTTTACGAGTCTGATTTCACGCTTGGTGGTGTGCAAAAATATTTACCTATAAAAAGAATTAATATAATATGTATACGTCTGATGATATTAAAAATATTTAAAATATTTCTTAAATAAATTATATAATATAACAATAATTGGATACAATCATATAAGCAATGTATTCATTTAAAATGATGTGGGGATGATAAATAAGGGAAATAAATTACAATATCTTCAAAAACTTAATGACTCGCGTATTGAGCTAAGTGATTTTACTAAAGGATAATAATAATAAACTATTTTTAGTTTAAATAGCTTATTGGTCTTATTGTCTTATTCTCTTCTTGTTATTATCATATGTTTCATACTTGGAAATCATACAATTTACTCAACGAAATCTTGAAATTTTAAATTAAAAATCTTACCTGGTGGATAATGCCTGGGAATAATAATTGTAATGGCATATAAAATATATTTTATTTACCAGGACTAGCATGTAAATTTTTTTGTTTGAAAAAAACCATAAAAGATAATGAATTATTTGAACTTATAAGACATAACTATAATATGATTCATGATTATAATATTTATTTGAATGTGTGTACCAATATTTATGAAATATATAACTCTATGAATGTCCTGGTAAAAATCACGAAATAAGTGTTCTAAAAACGCGTTTTGTTTTAATTTTTTTTATTAATGTTTTCCGTTTCAAAAAACCAACCATGCGTGCTTGTATAATTTTACATTATGAACATTTATTATTTGTTTACGAATAGTAACAATTATACACTTTTTAGAAAAATAATACATTATCTATAATATAATAGTGTGTATGTGTAAAGCAGTCTTTTAAAAGATAATTATGTTGCGTCAATTACACACATTATTGTAAATTTATTGTTGATGCAAATTTAAACACAAACGTTTTTAACATTTTGAAATTTATCGTTTAGAGCAGTATCCAAAAACTCTTTTCTTTGAATCATAATTAATAAAATTACTTTAACGCTATTACATGCGTAAAACATTTAATATTAAATTCAGGAGTCAATAGTATTAAAAAATAATTAAATTGTGGTAATAAAAATTAAGTTCAATACCCTTACATAGTTACCAAATTCCAGAAATTCGAATTAAGTATTATTAGTATTATAATTATTATTCAGTATTATTTTTCCGCGAAAGGAACAATACAAGTTGCATAACTGTCATTAGTGCCTGATGCCAAAAGAGCTGATGACGATATGGAGGTGTAAAAAAAAATTAATTTCTTTTCAAATTGTAAACTTCATTTTAAATTTTTATTTTTCATTGTAGCCTGCAAGACCGAGTATCCAAATCCAAAAAATATGCCAAATACTTTCAAAAAGTATTTCATTATTGTTTAAATACATTAAAATCAGTTATTTTATTAAAATAATTTACATTTTTATTCGCTTCGAACATTGTACAAGCTGTAGCAGTGTTCACACTGGAAAAATGTTCACAATTTACTTGGGTGTGCGTATAATATGCAAAAAAAACCCATTTGAAGAATTAATTTCTAACTTACTGCGCCTATGTTATTGCAAAATGTCAAATAGACATTAATTGATGAAGCCGACACCAAAATAATAACCGATTTATTTATAAATTAAGTGTGATGAAAACATTGAGGAATGAACTTCTACAATTGCGTATTATTTAACGATACATATCACAACGTCGTATAAGAGATACGTAGATATCTATTATTATATACTTTTAAATATTTAATCACATTCATTTTTGTTTTTGTAACAATTTGTAAATGTACCCTTAAACTTTACTTTACAAACTCATACTTTTCGGTAAAAAAAAAAAAAAGTATTCCTTGCATGTCTGAGATAAATAGTTTTTAATTTTATTACTATTATTTATAATTTAATTTTATATTATAGTTAGCATTATGTACTAAATTATTATAGGTCAAAAATTAAATAAATTATACATATATGTGAATAATATTATATAATAACTTAAAAATATCTTATACGATAGCAAGTATAAAATAACAATATTATATTATTTGAACATTGTAGAATAACATAATGTATAAATATAATATAATGAATAATTGGATGGTAAGTAACATATTAACTATGAAGTTAAACGTTTATTTACGACCTCAGTTAAGAGGGAAATTAGTGGACCTTTAAAAAAATTTAAATTAGAAATTAATTGAGACGATTTCTTGAAGAGAATTTTGGATACCTAGTATTAACGCCTTCAGCACAGGACTGATTCAATTTTAAAGATCAATAATATTGATGGATTCAAAATCTACGTTATTATTACAATTTACAAAGTTTTGTTGCAGTTTCGTTCGTTTGTATTTTTATTACCAATGATAACGTAGTAGTGGTCTGGTATAAATTATTCCGTCCTGTAGTAATTTACTTTAAGCGCGTGCCGTGTATGTTATTCGGAATCCGAAAGATTTTTTGCCGTTGGTCTTTGAATGTGTATTTTTATTACATTTCAATAAGAATATAATATATTATGGACATAAACTATTCTAATTTCCAATATATGATTACAATTGTTGCAAAAATATAACTGATTAATATTGAACTACATGTGTGTTCATATTATTGTATTGTGGGCTAGATATACTACATCGTCTCACGTCTCACTTAAGAAGTTAAGTCATGTAAAGTGAATCCCTCCGTTACGATCTAAAAATACCAACAACCACTGAATTGTCCAAACTATATATTACAAACCGATTCCGGACAATTCTTGAAAGAGATTAAAAAGACAGTTGTATCGTGACCGGCTCTAGTGATTGATGGGAGGGAACAAAATTTAAACATTTCATATTGTGTAAATAAGTTCTACTATCCCGACGCAAAGTACCTCCACTGAGTGGTTAATTAAATCTGTTCTTATTAATATTGTCACTATTCATCACTCAAGCTTATTGTTTGTCATCGTAACAACGATTGCCGAAATACACAGCAATTAAATAAAGTTAACTTTGTAACAGGTAAAACTACATTTTTCACATTTTCAACCGAATTTAAAATTAATTTTCACAGATATATGATAAGGTAGTTTTGTCGTATAAGTCGTATGTAAGTATTGGCAATCAATTTGATATCGTCATATAATGTGGAATCGATGTATAAAACATAATGGATACACGCTAGTAGTATAATACGTACATAGTAGTAATATTGTAATCGACAACAGACGTAGGGGTTTAAAATGATAAATGATTATAATATCATACCAATACAATATTTTTATTTCATCAAATATTGTTTTATCAGATTTATATATGTATATGAAATTTTACAATCTTGCAAATTAAAAACAATTTTTTTTTTTATTCCCTCTTTTTTTCTTTTTTTTTTACTACTTTTAGAAAATAATTTACTATAACCCAAACATTATTGTTTAACTATGTATATTCGTATTGAAATTAATCAATATTTCACTAGTAAATACATTTAAATAAAATTAAAAAAATAAAATAAAAATGACATCGTTTTATTATACGTATACGCGTAGAGATTCTCGTAGTCCCGTGGCTTTATGTTATAGTCTAATTAAATACCGTTCTGGGATTCTCAAGTTAATATGTTAAATGTAAAGTCAATAAATAAAAGGAAACATAGGCGTGCGTACGGGTGCAGCGAATGCTGCTTTCGTTGCACCTGAAATTTATTTTGGATTTAGTGGGCCGGTAGATATTTATTTGAAAGGTTTACATAGAATAAATAATTTTAAACATAATATTGAGCTTATAATTAAATAAGAATATAAATGTTCAATGTTATTCAAATGAAAAATAATAATACTATTAATTTATCAATACAAGTCTAAAAATAGATGGAAAAATTCGACGTACACATCAGATTACTGTCTTCAGTCAAAAACACAACAATAATAACTATTAACTATGGCGCATTAACCATTCGTCCATTCAACCACAGAATAAATAAAATAAAAATAGTATTACTTTTTATTTACAATTTAATATATTTCTTAAAACCATAATAGTGATGAATTTCTATGGGAGGGGAAGGGGGTATACCATAACCCTTTAATGATTCGGGTGCACAAGTGATTATATGAACTTATAAAATATTACATTTTGACATTGTGGGGCTAAACAGAATTCGGAGGGGGGAGGCTATATAGAGGAAATAAGTAGGCTGCTTATTGTTCTTTAGGACCGGTTAAAAATGTATGGTGCACTCGACACAAAATCCTGCGCACGCCTATGAAAGGAAACCCCGTAGTATATTAATTAACAATACGTTAACGATCTGACAAGCCGTTCGAAGATAATTATATGAATCTACATAAATAATACAAAACTAGACCCTATTTTGGTGTGTATCCCTCACAAAAGCAGAACTCAGGGTAATACATAACTGTTCAAGTAGCCTACCATGTCGGTATAAGCTCGGCTATTTACAATCACACGTTTGCATTGGAATAAAGAAAATACACGGACGTGTAATAGTTCTCTACCGCCAATGGTTTACAATCTTTACAGTCTTCCCATCTATAATTTATTATGTTAATAATCGCACCAATGATGACCTACAAACAACATATTGTATGAATACGGAATAACTGTCCTTTCTGCCGGTTTGTTCGTCGCTACGGCTGCTGCGTAACTCACCGATTTCACGCGTTTCTTACACGAAAATCACTTGATCTACGGTATCAGTTATGATAACCATCGTTAAATATTATTTTGTGTTTTCTGTCTTGAAATATAGGTAGAGATATAGGTAACAGGTATCCCTAACCATGTATAATTAGTATTACAATTACAAAACGTGTAACTATTTACCGTTAAAATTTGTACATTTGTCCGACAATTATTGGGTTCGTCTAGTATTATAATACATGGGTACCAGATCACGTAGGTAACTCGGACAATGCAACTGGATAAACGGTCAAAGGCTAGGTCAACATAATAATAATAATACCTAATAATAATTGTACGATGACAAAATAATATGTTAACCTTGATTGTTTGGTTAAAAACCGTTGCGACTCGTGATTATGTAAATTCCTTTACGAACCGTACAAGGTCGTCGCGATTACAGCAATATAATATTACTATTGTAAGCATAGCGGACAATTATTGGCCGGTTGATTTTTCACGTATTGTAATTTTTAGCGCAATCTTATCAACTTTACATCGCTCATTTACGTTCGTAATAAAATGTCATATAGTATTATGTAGGTACACCTATACGACTATGGATGCGCTTTTGTTCAACGGCTCATTGTTCGCGTACATATTATCTATTATAACTTTTTGACCGTCTGCAGTTGTTTATTCACTTACGTGTCCCTCATCTTAATAATACACGTACGTCTGTCGTCAAAGATAATAATATTATAATACATTTTAGTTTGTTATATTATGTGACTACTCGTGAGTATGTTATATTACGAGATTTGTTAAATGATATGAAAATAAAAACCAATTCTGTATGATAACATATTCACAAACTTTATAAATTAATCAACTTCATTATTGAAATAGTGTTCTTAAGTCACACCTTCTAACCTTGTACATAATATAATAAACAAAAATAATTTCTTGTAAAAAAAAAACAAAAAAACTGCAGATTGTAAATACTATTTTGCTAATAGAAAAAAAAGCCTAATGCTGTGTTCTGGTACGTGAAGCATGAATTATGAAAAGGGTACAGAGAATGCATATATTATTTAACCTGGTCGTTTTGCTGCCACCTGCATTATGGCACTCACCGGAATGCCGTGTAGACGTAAAATGCAAATTTTATATTTTATTTTTTTCATTAACCAACGATGATCCGTCGAAATTTAATTACCACCGACACATCTGTTATGAACGTTTCAAATTCTAGTTCATCGATGTGGTCTGGACGTCGTTCTACATTACGAAATAACTCGAGCGTATTCTCGTATATGATCGCAATACGATATTTCATAAATTTTAATACACATTAAGTATAGGTCGCATGAAAACACCTGTTCACTTCAGTGGTCAGAAAAATAATTTGTTTCCAAATTAATTTAAATATTAGTCGGTGTTCACATTAGATCCAGAGTTCATGTGAAACGATAAGAATAAAAGTATATTTGTTTAGTATTATAATTATATGCATCTATGTTGATTTCTGATTTGATCTATTAAAATTAATCATTAAAATTATTCAAAATGTACACATTTGATTACATATAAACATTAAAAATGTCAACTCATACTAATTAATTGTAGCCTTCTTGAAAATTGAACATAGCCCAAGGAAAATATACAGTTTGTCAACTAGACAATCTTTTTAATGAAAATATTTACAGAATACATTATTCAGTTTGATTTGTATCTTCTAAAAAAATAACTTATAATAATACTTATTATGAAGTATATATTGTTTGGGAAACTATATTCAGTAATAATACATATTATTATAATAATAATCTTATTTATTTCAGAATAGATTAGACATAAAACATAACATGCTCCGAAATGAATGTTAAACAAGATATTTAAAAAAAAAAGTCGATAAAGTAGGTTAAACATTTTAAAATTAAGATGCTTTAAATCTAAAATAAAATATTTTAATATCATGAGAAAAAACTTTGAAATAATAAGATACAGTTGTGGAATTAAGGTAGTTCAACAAAGACCTTGATGTCTTGGGTTAATGTATGACTTTTGTAGACGCTTTCGATTTAATACTTAGCTTATAATATTATTCGTTGGAATTAATATTACAGTACCGTTATACCTTTATATTCATTATAAAAAAAACTAAAAAGTATAATAAAATATTTATTTGAAATTTTCAGTGAATCCTTTCTGGCTTATTTTATATGATAACAGAATAGTATAGTGGCTTTGTTAATAATATAATATGTTGACAGTAATTTCGATATTTGAAGTAGAAAATTATTGTGATTAAAAATTGATTCAACTTATTCTATTATTGTATCATCGTATAATGTCAAGGAGTATCTCAATTCCTTGAAGATTATTTCGAAAAAAATTATGTACGGATTTTCTACATATTAAATCGTAATTATTAATTAGCTATTATATTTCAATACTATTTGTTTAATTCGTAATTTAATAAAATATATTAATATAAGACTAGTTATATATTTTATAATATAATAATAATAGTCAGTTGCAAGTTTATAGAACTTTATTGAAAAATAATTTGAATACCCTTGTCTATTAATTTTTTTTTTTTTGCTGAACTTCTTTTTGGAATATATAATTTTAGAAATGTGATATTTAATAGTATTTTCAAATCACAACTATATTCTTCATATATAATTGTGACTATAATAAGCATATAAAGGAAGCATATTATTCATTATTTTTTTCTTTTTTTTTTTTCGCTGTTTTTTTAGATTTTTCAGTTTCTGTAGACGCTTTATCTGGAAAGAAAGGAATATTTACATTAATATTATGACATATCAGAAAGGTATTATTTGAAATTTTGAACTATTGAATAATATAAAACGTATACGTTTTATTTTATAGAAATGAAATATTTCGAGTAAATTATAGACAATATATAAACTCTGAATGAAAAATTAAACCAATAAGTAGATAATAGCCTATTCAAAACTATAATTTGAATAATATCTAATCCTCTACTTTGATTTTGTAAAAAACGAATTTTTTTAATTGATTGTTATTAGATTATTAATTAAGATAGCTCCAAACTTTTTTTGAGACTAAAAACAATACAATAATTGAATACTCTAGGTAGTGAATTAATAATATGGATAGTTTATTCTTAATCATCTAATTACTGGCAATAATATATTAATAATATTATTTATTTTTTTTTTTGTAATCGATAGTGATTTTTGTTACTTTATATTATACCAACAGTAAATATGTCATCCCAACACGTTTTTGTTATTATTGAATAACATTTCAAATGCATTTGAAAAGAATAGAATGGATTTTGGGATTTGTCATCGTCACGTTGTTCCGGGATACTTGGTGATTTGCCTGGATTTTGGGATTTGGAGTACGCATTTGCATTCAATATACCGTGTATAATAATGACGGTCATAGTATACAATCGTAAATATTTTATACGTTTGACCTATTCATGCAAATAAAGCGTAGTACTGTGTTTAAAATAACTTTAAATTATTTAATCATTTTATTTTTATTTTTACCGTATTCTATTGCGTGTAAATTACCTTATATATCTTTTTATTTTGTCATTATATTTCAATTAGTAAGTAACATATATAGATGGAGAGAGAGAGAAAGAGAGAGAGAGAGAGAGAGAGAGAGAGAGAGAGAGAGAGAGAGAAAGAGAGAAAGAGAGTGAAAGAACTATTTATACTATACAATACTCATACACGCTGTTGGAAATAATTAATCCGAACATAGTGAAACGAGTAAATGAACTAGGACGAAATCCGCTTGTTAAGGCGCTTATTAGCGAAACTATCCAATAGACAATAATACATAGTGCCGAAGTCTTCAATGCTGATACAATGACGAAAATCACAAAAATCATCAACATTCGTACAGTGAAAATGTTTAACACTTTCAATTTTAATACGTAGACTTATAAATTGGAAACAAGACTTTTTTATAAGAGTGTGTCTTTGTAGCCAGTTATGAGAGTTATGACTCTCCCTTGATTTTTAAATTTACACTTTGAATAAATTATTTGAATTACCCAAATAATTTGGGTAATTAAATATTTTGAGTAAACAATACTCTACTGATACATTTATCATTTATTTGTTGTTATTTCTGTCAGAGTTGAATTGATTAGTCGATGATTGTCCGTTTGTGTTTTGTTTACACAGTACTACAGTTTAAGTGCACAGTCACAAGCATTACTCAACCTAATTTTATTCTACTAGCTTATGTATCACTTTATACTGGTAAAATGCGTTGGCAGGTTAATTTACTCAATCAATTATTGGTATAGATTCTTTCTATAAATGCACCACCGGAAACCAGAAAAATAATATTACTATAGGTAATACGATGGTGTTTATAATTTATAAGTATTTACGCATTTGAAATATATTCATATCTCCATTAAAATAGTATAGGTACTTAAAACGTGCTTACTTTCTTTTCCTTTGTTTTCTTTTGAATTGTCATCCACAGATATCTTTTTCATAAAATTAGCACCTTTATTTGACAAAACTTCTACTGTAGCTGTACCTAATTTCAATGATTTACTTGCTAATCTTTTGACGCTTGACATTGCATTTTGTTTTTCATTTTCTAAAATATTATGTAATATAATTAAATTACCCCCATCATTCACCAACTCATCTTAATGCCAATAATTTGTAAAAAGTAAAATAGTATTTTGGTTAATATAACTAACCTATGCTGTACGATAAACTTATAACGATACAATATATATATATTATTACTATACCATTATAATCGTATCAAAGTTATCATTCGACAACATGATCTAAATTATAACTGGATTTAATACATATCACGTTTTTTGGGAAAAATAGAGTGAGTTTTAAAAGTAAAATCTTATTTTCAAAAGACTACAGTCTTTTTGATGAAAATTAATTATATAAGTTTTAAAATAATACAAAAATTCCTTACGAAACCTTTTTTTGTGATTCGCATACTAAATGCAATCCTTCGTAAATGTAATAATGTTAACATATATTATTATAGGTATAAACATGTACATAATGTAACAAATGATAGGATAATGATATTCCTGCTACACCCTTTAAAACTTACCATCTCGTTTATCTAATTCTTGATATGCTTCGTTTACTTTGGATTGAAAACTTTTTAGTTTGTCAAGATTAACTTGAGTCAAGGCTTTGGTTGGGTCAATAATATTATACTTGATTATATTTGGAGTTATTGAATTTGGACCTATTTTATAAAAAAAAAATTCTTTAACAATATAAAGCCAAATAATATTATGAAATCGTGCGATTGGAAATGTAACAAGTTAGATTCATTTAAAATGCATTCAAGGAGGAAAAAAAAACAATAACAAAAACACTGACTTTTACTGGCAGAGTGTTTTGCGTGATTTTCATTCATTTTATCGGCAAAATCTTCACCATATTGAACCATATAATCTTTTGTAACGCCAAATGCGTTCTTAGTCATTCGAGTGACTTTATGGTTCATGATGTTATTGATATTTTGTATGAAAGGCGCTTTTTCGATTGGTTCTTCTTAAACATGAAATATTGAGTTAGGTATACTACAAAAAATGTCTTGTGAGATACGAAATTATCAGCTGATATGCCTCACAATCATAATAATTATACGATTCCCTGAATATTAATAATTATTGTTTCCTAATGACACAGTTTTGGGATATTTTTTATTCGTGTGAATTTAAATATACGTGTAATTGTAATATTTACGTTAAGAGCGTACCTATGAGCTGCATTTAACCATATAAAAATATATTATTGCAATGACTGGTCGTGATACGATTTGTGATCAAGAAATTTGGGTTTCAGAGTTTCTGTGAGCGAGACGACGAATGTGAGTTTCGTTCGAAATCATAATGTCATTAGAATTGTACCTGAATATTTTTGACATTGTATTGTAAACCAGTTTTGCAGATGCATTACAATAACGATATGAAAAATCATATAAATATTCCAAATATAACTCACACCGTTTTCGATGTTCTAGTTCAGCTATTAGAAGGATAAAAATACTACCAATTTCAGCAGAACAACATGGTGTACACTTGTCATTATCAGACCAATAAAATAATTGATTCATTAAATACTGAAATACGTGGTTATAACTATGCTTAGATATATGACGGAGAATAAAAACAAAAACGTTGAAGGATAAAACAAATCATATATAGTAACAGAATGTCTTGTATTGAAAATTTGAAATTTTGTAAACGTTAAATTAAAATGTTCAAGATATTTATTTTAGTAGTTTAATTCCCAAAAGAATGAACCTTTTAAAGTGACTTTTATAATATTATTTTAATTTTTAATAATTTTAATTAAATCATCGAATGTCTTATCTTATCATTAATATGTAGATTTTCGTTTTCAAGTAGGTATCTAATTATAACATAGATTATAATTATAATTCATAAGACCGAAAAAATTAATTAATTATGAAATTATTCAGTACTGAAAATAACATAATGAAAACTTAACATAATGAAACCGTAAATTGGAAAATTGAAAATATATAAATCATTTCTTATGAAAAAGGTCAAATTTGATATGATAGTTTAAACTAACTATTGACATCATTAAAATTTAATTTAATTTAATAAATTATGAGCACACAGTAAAAAATATTTTCCATATCTCATAAGTTTATGTAATTATATATTATAATTTATTTTTTTATTTCAGATTTTCTAACTGAATAGCAAATCACAATGTTTGTATAACATAAATATTAATTTACCTTAAAATTCAAAGTGCTTTTAGCTCGTTTTAATATTATTTTGTTGTTATACAACCATTGTAATCTTATTATTGTTAACATTTTTTCTCTTATTTGTAGTCAAGGCAAAACATATTTTGATCTCGTTTATTGAAAGTAATAGCTTAAGCAAACGCAAGTGATGAATGTTACAGAAGTATTTTAACATATTTTATTGTTGCAGCCGATTATAGTTAAGTCAGCTTTTTAACATTTTTATTTTTGCAATTCACTATCTCCAGTGAAAAGTCAGGATCCGACACAGACATCACAGACTATGAAGACAATTATTTTAATCAGTAACGTTTGCGGAAACGAATAAATAATATACAACAAATGTGAATTTGGCCTTTACGTCGCTCTGGGATTTCACGTAACTGGCAGGAAATAATGTGACACTTGTATTGTGCGCATACGTTTTGATATTCAAAAGAAGAAAATGTTTCGCGTTGTTTTGTAAATAGTAGATACAATGCCATTAACAGCATAGAAAAAATTCGAAATTGGTGTACAAATAAATAAGTATTGTAGAATTAAGAAACACGTTTTTTTGTCTATACTTTACAATTTTAAATTTTAATCCGTTTTGTTTTCATAAAAAATTATTATAATCAGATTCAATGGTAATATAATATCAAGGAAGTTTTTATTAAAATACAAACTTGATGTGCATATAAAATTTAGGGAGGTTTTCAGAAGTTAAGATAACAATAATTATTAACAGATAGCAAATAGTGTCGAGAAGTTTAATTTAGTTATTTATCTAATGACTTTTACATGGAAAAAAAATATTGATTGTTAAGTGTGTGAACAAAGAATAAAAATGTTTTCACAATGTTTTTTTTTTTTTAAGGAGTGGTTGTACCTTTAACCCTCTACTTCGTGTGTACGTACCTCATCTAAATACGTTTTGGAATCACATGGAAGAACACACGCGATTCGAAGTAGGTACTATATTAATAAAAATGAATTGCTTCGTTCCCATAATGTTCTCTACGACCCATTGATTTCATACGTGTCCATGAATGCTGTGCGGTGGGCTTTAGATACGGACTTTAATTCAGAGAGCATTATTATGCGTTGTTTACATGCGCATCGTATTCATACTGCGCAGTAAGACCAATCGGATGTATAAACATCACGCGGTGTCACAAGTTTATCGATACGGTTTGTGACGGACGGGACGCGTGTTTCAGTAATATTTTACCGAAACACAATTACATTTCCAATATATAATACTTATATATGTATTGTTCTGTAACTCCTTCTCAGAATTTCATCCTACATTGGTCGCCTGCTATATATACGAGTGCTTGTATACATATATTATATATATATTGTTGCTTACTATTCTACTTTATACTAGTGCACACCGAGCGACCGAAAACATTCGATCATATCGTCAAAGTAAATAGAACTCAACAAAAAGCCATAAATTCCATGTATTACCGTAAAAAATGACTTTTTACTACATTATATTAAAGAAAAAGCATGCAATAATTACTAATTTTATTAGGAACACGTTTTAACTTATATTTTATAAAATAGATATTTTTTAAATTATTTTGAGGTACTAAATATTTTTTTTAAGATAAAAATTTTATTCAATTTCAATATTTGGCATACCATTGACATTTTTGTACGCGTGGTATCCTTGTTCTATATCGCTATAGGGTTGTACATATTATTATATAATTTTGTAACCGACAGATACGCTGAATTCTCATATTATTGATAAATTTTATAATACATTTTATTCCTTGCGAATGATTTATCTTTAATGTTTTATGAAGGCGATTTGTTTTGTTTGTTTTATGTGTAATTTGAGTAATTTACTTATATATCTACTAGTACTTTTGGTATGTATAATAAAATAATATATGATTTTTGGTGATATGGAAAATAATTACAAAGTTAAATCAAAAAATGATCTTTTATTATGGATTAGATCAAAATGTTGAAAATTTGATTTATATAAAATGTTGTTGTGGATTTTCTATCCGAATATGAAATCATGAAACGATAAAATAAACGTCTTTATAAGAAATCATTCTAATTCACTCGATATATGATGCTATACAGCATGTATCGATCGTTTTGTATGAATACGCTCATTGTAACTTTTTCGCTTCTATTTTATTCTTATAAATATAAACTTTGGAATATTTTTCTCTTTATGGATTGAAATATTTTTGTATTTATTATATACACTTACGTAACATTTTTTTACTATAATTTTAGATTTTCTCAAATTCATTTTTTCCGCTTGGAAAAACACTTATTTACAGCCTAATGCATTGGTTCTAACCAACGGTTGATTTCTAAAATAATGATAATAATTAATTGGAAGCGATATTAATTTTTGAAATAATTAAGCCCATGTTATGAATTGCAAATTGTATTCATAACTATAGACCTAATATCATTATTTTTACCGCAGTTTAATCGCTATTCAAGTATAATAGAAATATGCATGTTGATTGATATGTAGTGTACAAAAATGTATAATTATATTGTATTCTCACCTTTATTACTAACTTCTTGGGAAGCTTTAACTATCTGCAAATACTAAATTTAAGTCATTAATACAATATTTTGTTCAACTCATCCGGTTATTTAACGTAGCATTATTGAACCATGATAGAATATAATAATATACTTACGAGTAAAATGGAAACCAATAAACAATGCAATTTAAAAGTGAACGCCATTTTTACTCTAAAAAAAAAAAAAAAAATCAAAAACTATTATAAAATAGTACAGTATATTCATACGGTTATTTTCCCATGTATTACATAGCAGAAGATTGCTGTCGGGGCGTGACTGCAATCAAACAATGATTTTATCGCAACTACAAAACATTTAGTAGGTATTACATAAGTGGTAATACTGTATCGAATCATGGAGTAACTTATTCGCTGTCTTCTGCGTTCAGCGAATATAATATAGTTACACAACAATAAAAGTTATTCCATTTATCAGTGTCCACGTACAATTGAGCACGGAACATTCGAACTCAGACAATTTTAAGCATTCGAATGCTGAAAATTATTCGGTTTAATAATCGAGTAACCGATAATATCGAGCCAATTTAAGAAAAAAAATTGTATTAACAACAGGATTTTTCTTATTATTGATAAGTTAACGTGGGTCAATATTTTATGTTTAGTATATTATAATATATTTGCACAAAACTACAACCCGTTTTATGTAGTCATTCGTTGTTCTAAGATATTAAAAATTGATCTAACGAAAGATTATGCAATAGGATCGCTAATAATATTTTATTCATGAATAATGTAATTTATTTTATTTTTATTAAGAATCACTGGAAATGTTAAATTTATTAATCGTGAATTTCACTAATTATTTGCTGTCTTAAATATTGATTGTTATTATATAATATAATTATTGATTTGATTTTTGTTTAAATTTGTTATTTCATAAAACTGTGCTCTATTGTTCTGTATTCAATGATGATAGATACTTTATCAAAACTGCATGTCCAGTAAACATTCAGTGGTATAAATATTAAAAAAAAACTGTTCGATTCCATGAGAAAATAAATTCACAGTTTCACCGTTTTTCGAATTTCACCTGCTTCTGCGATAAAAGCACTTTACCCTATTTTTGACCCTTCTCTAGACATAATTCACAATGACGTTGTCTTTGCTATGTGTTGAATATACTTCCCTAAAAAAAAATAATGTTCTTGCTGGTTACATTCTCAATAACTTTTATCGATACGGTTTTATCGAAATAACTACGTTATTTCATTCCATAGGAATCATTCACAACTCTCATCAAAAGCTACGTTTGTCTTAAAAATGTGTAATATTTCAATATTCATTATACATAATTTAAATGGATTATGTTCAATTGTAATAATTGTGAAGCTATAATAGTTGTTATCGAGCTTTAATAAACTAAATAAAAAAATAAAAAAATAAATAAATAAAATAAAAAAATGAAATAATTTTAAACTATTTCGAAAGTGATGAAGTCATAATTTAAATACCACTCATTCACTAACTAATCAACGTGCAGTCAAAATTATTATACCAATTAATTTGAAATGTTGCGGGAAAATACTTCATACTGTGTGTATAGTTGGTTTAAGGAAGATTTTTTCTAAAATAGCGATTTTAAGGATCAAAATGGTTTTGGTTCTGGTTACTAATTGTTTTCAGTTTTTGGTTATGTAAAAAATATTGTATTATCCCAGGGCCAGGGAATTAAGTAGGTACATAACAATAATATGTTTTTGCCATTTTTCTTTGTCGCTACGTTTTATCTATTAGCTATTCTTATTTATAAAAGTTAGAAAAATAAATAGTTTTTAAAATTATATTATAATAATTAATTAAATATTCATATTAAAAGAACAAAGTTTATTGTTTTGATGCGATGATAAATCATAGAGATTAAATTATATATAACTACTGATGAAAAATGTAATGAATATGTTTTCCACTTAAATCAAATGTCATCATTACATTTATTAAAATGTTCATGGTAATTTCATTCATTAATTATTTATCATCGCAGAAACTATATAACGTAACGCTTAAAACGTTGCATACAGGTTGATAGTATCGTAACATGTTAACAGTTTTTGCGGAAAAAATAATATACTAAACTATGTTGAGAGATTGCTACTTGCGATTATTTTATCATTTATTCAATTCGTCGAAGCGCTTGTTATTAAATTTATTTCACGAGAAGGAATATTGAAACTGAACCCAAATATTATTAACTTCACCGAAACAATACAAAAAGTAAAATAAAATGAAAATCAATTAACCAATATTCAAGTGTTTTGACGTTACGAAATCCTAATTGACAAGCGTCGCAGTTGGATTTCCAGTTGAAGTTTCATTAACTTCAGACGGAAAGCATAACACGCGTATATACATTTGTAACTCTATAGTGTATATGGTAGTGAGAACGTTGCCACAAATAGTAATCAGGCCGAATAAAACGTTTGACGGTTTAGGGGTTACCACAAACAGCTATCGATCCTTCGGTACCGTGTCCTTTATCCGGAACCACATCTGAAATTGAATCTCTACAGCGAAGAATTTGTACTGTGAAATTGGTTTATGAACAGATCAATAAGTTCAATACGGAATGAGCGTCAGTTTTATTCTGCGTATGCCATTTGCTTTCGTGGACCGAGTTTATCTATTTACGCGTTATATAAAGTGGAAATTTTCGTACAAATTTGTCCGAATACGAAGCATCAAAGAAAATATAGTAATTTATATACTTCTAAAAAATTAAACAATTCATCGTTTGTTGAAGACAGTTCATAACTCGACGTGCTCTAATGAATAATGATTTATGATGACGGTTATTTATTGATAACATTTATATTTAAAATTGTAACATTGATCTGGAGTGTATAGATACTGTATGAAGAATATGAATGTACTAGATTTACGGTTATGATGTTTTTCGTATACCATAAAAGTGACGTAAATCAGTTAATACTATAAGTAATGGTTTACTTTGAAAATTTAAAATTCTCCTATTTTCTCAGTACTCTTAACGGTTTTAACGGACATTAGGGGAAAATAATATTGAAAATAATGTCGTACTTGATATTAGGGTTTTATTCAAAATCTAGACGAATAATAATTTGAAATTGGAATAGTAATTTATCATCGTAAATTACTCATTGTGACTTGATTTAAGTATCTGGTTTTCAGATAGTTTATTTATTATAATTCGTATACTTAGTCCAAATAGTTATGTATTATATTTATACATATAATAATTCAGTTGAATTTTTACGTTACTTATTATAAGCAAACGAGTTAATAGATCTAATTAAAATAAAAGCAAAATATCATTATAATATAATGTTAAAGTGGAAATTCTTACTTGATTGGCTATACGATTATTGACTATTCAATGCACACAAATATAGCGAAATAAATAATAAGCGAAACGATACTTTTTTAAATACTGTTAGATGTTACGAGTAATTATGTTTTGAACTATGGTTTGTTTTTTATCGCACACCAGTGTACCGCTAATGTAGTACCAAGAAAAAAAAACAACAAAAAATATTTGTAAAAGTGAGAGCGAAAAATATATAAATAAACTAAGCTAGTAACAATTGTATTTCGTAATATTTTTCCACCGAATTAGGGGAAAACATCATTAGTTCGAAATAATTATTGTCTATAGTCGCGTGAATAAGCACTCAAGTTGTATTAATTATCCGTTAAAACAATACCTCTATGTGTATACGATATACGTATGTAATAATAGTGTACAGCTCTGGTATAATACCTCGGTAGAGAATCATTACACAAGTTTGCTTTTCTACATTGGCACCTCATTATAACGTAACACATGTTGCTGGCAAATTGTACAGTTTTTTTTTTTTTTTTTTTTAACTATTTTCGTACTTTCTATTGTATTGTTCAGTTAATTTTACCTGTTATGATATAATAATAATATTACCTATAGTGATAATAATAAAAATATTACTAATAATATAATATGAATAATAATATTGATACCTCATATCAATAATAGTAATAATAATATACTTTATATCTACATGGTATTTGTTTGCGTAAGGTTGTCTGTTGCAAGATGTTCCCTTTAAAAACTCCACCTTCGAGAAAATAACTAACGATTTGTTTTCGCATCGATTACCGAGTACACAAGCTCAGCATGATACATATATACATAATTTATAATATATACGACGTGAACGCGAGTACATTTTGCGACTTTTGATTACTTCTGTGCAAATAAAACATGAAACTAACTTACGCAATGCGAGCCTCATCATCATCGTGCACTGCGCGGTGAGATACGTGAGCGAGATTTTATTTACATATTATATTATTATATACATCACTGCTCACGTCGTCGTCACCGTGCGATAAAGCAAACAATTTTTAACCCCGAACACGTATATAAGCTACAGAGCGCCCGCTAATCGTTTGATCTCAATTAGCGAAAAGAACTTCAGGTACGTTACCCGGAACGAATATATTTTACGGATCCGTAATACGCAGCTACCTATCATACACAATCAATTGTCAACTGCAAGTAAGATATTACATTTTATACTGTGCGTTCGACGGGTTTAATATTGTGTTTTCATAACTCAACAAAAATGATAAAATCGTATGGGAATGACAATTATTTACGACCCCTACCCCCTAATCCATTGTTAAACTATCAAAATACTACTCAAATGTATCCCAAACTGAATATTATTTTTAATTGTTGAAATATAATAATTTAAATAGAAAACATAAAGTGAAAATGTATGTATTGGGGCCAAGTTCAAAGTTTAAAGTTCAAAATTTTGATTAACACCTATGCCATGGAAATAAGAGGTGTGAGTGTAGACCCTGCACTCCAAAAATTGCGTTCTTGAACGTGTTTACTTAAGGGGATTGTAAGCCATGATTTTCCGTCTCTGTCTTACACAATCGAAACATAGGAATTTAGACGTTTTCTATTTCCAACCGATCAATCAATAAATGCGATAAGAATTTTGAAAACTGATTTAAATTCATCGTTAAGTTTTCTTTAGATCGACTTGCCCACTTTTTTGATTTTGTTCGCTAAAATTTTACAAAAAAGAATTAAACGAATTAGAAACATAAAAATCAACAAAAGTTTATTTTTAGAGATGTTAAGTGCAAAAATGAAAATAGGTGGGAACATCGATCTAAAGTAGACTTAACGATGAATTCAAATCAATTTTCAAAATTCTTATCGCATTAATTAATTGATCGGTACGTGGGAAATAGAAAACGTCTAAATTCCTATGTTGCGCGTGTGATAGACAGAGAGAATCACCGTTATCTCTAAATATGCTCATTAAATCATTTTCTTCATGATCAATATTACTTTGTTCCTTTAACCATAACGGTAATATTAACAACAAAAACGGTCAGAATTCGGGCCTAGAGTCTCCGACCACATCTAAATCCACAAAAAGGAATCTGTCATTTTCATCATTGTCACCGCATCTAAATGATAAGAAATCCAAATATTTTGTTTCACCAAATCGTTTCACTGTTCTGGCATCCGAAGAGAATAACACTGTTGAACTCGACGTCAAAGATGATATTTTCATCACAATCGAAGAATCCATTATTCCTACTCAACCTGTCAAAGATAGGGCTCCGCCATTGTATGTCCTAGACATCAAAAACTTCTCCGCCTTCAAAAACACGTTAATCAAGCTTATTGATCAAAATGAATTTACATGTAAGTCAACACCCTCTTATTTGATTATCTACCCTCAGGGTCGTGTAAACTTCAATATAATCTCTAGTTAACTAATTCACGTTTCCATACTTTCATGCCACCAATGTATAGGCCTTACAAAATTGTCATTAGAAATCTGCACCACTTCACCCTCATTTCAGACATATCTGATACTCTTGACGAACAAGGTTACTCTGCTAGCCGTATCGTAAATGTCACTAAAAATGGATGCCCGCTTCAACTTTTTTTCGTGGACCTCAAACCCAATACCAATAACAAAGAAGTTTTAAGTCTGTCATCAATGTTGCACACTAAAATCAAAGTTGAATTACCACACAGGACCAGGATTGGTCCACCTTAGTGTAAAAATTGTCAGACCTACGGACATACCACTACATACTGCCATCATCCCTCACGCTGTGTTAAATGTGGGGGAGGTCACTCATCAGACATTTGCCCCAAAGATAGAAACAGTCCAGCCACATGTGTCCTTTGCTCGGGTGATCATACCTCAAACTACAAAGGATGTCCAAAATATAAAGCACTACTCAAACATCGCAAATTTACACATTCCACTCGACGAATTCCGAAGATTGTACTTACGCCTAATATTATCAATCCATTACCTCACCCTCCCAAAGCCTCCTACGCTTCCGTCATCGATCCCAATAATACCAACAACGATCACATTTTTTCCAAATTTATTTCAGAACTTTCCGCTCTAATTAATCCCCTCATTTCCCTCCTCACTGCCGTACTACACAATCAATCCATTCCATAGTTCATTTCTTCTCCATTTCATTAGCCTAATTAACCAATTATGTCATATTCACCGATAAATATTTATGTTTATTTTAATTTCACTATTATGTATTTAATTTTAAGCACTTTATAATAATCGTTATATCATGTAATTGTTGAGCTATAATAGTAATAAACTAAAAGCTATAAAAAAAAAAAAAATTGGCATCGTTTACATCCCAAACTAGTCAAACTAGTCTCGTCATTTGAGTTCAATATCAGATCATTGCTTGGGATGAAATATATCGCCGCAGTGCTCATACCACACACAATATCTTTCAATGGAAAATCTCGTTTACCTATTTAAGTAATTACTGCAGGTAGTATATAAATGAGTAATGCATTGTTAATTACAAAATTTAATTTCCTAGTCAAGATTCTAAGATAAAACTAGAATGAATTAGCTAGTATGTGTGTATGTCTTTTTTTTTTTTTAATGGTAATAAAACAAGATGTTGCTAGCCGTGGCTATCTACATTTATGGATAGTAATTAAAACTGTAAATTTTTAGCTATTTGAACATGATAATTAATTAATGCAATGATTTATACAACGATGTACGTGTTTTTACCGCGAGTCCACAATAGTAGGTGTATCTACACGCGTTGAGTGATAATTGGCATAGGCACTTTCGGCGTTGGAGGCGCGTGACTTCCGACGACAACAATATTGCGCGTTAATGACGAACCGTACATTGTAAGGAAACCCGTGATGTATAATTCCGTGATTTTCAGTTTGTTTTCCGTTTTGTTATTCATGAACTAAGTTACGCACGTGGGGCACAACCCATATACGTAAGAAAATTAAATTTCCTCCCTGCGGGAACAATGCACTTGTAGTAATAACAATAATAATAATAACCTTAGAAAAAACGCATTATGAACGGAGCAGTTGTGAGGTGTGGGGATAGGAAGGAAGGTAAAAATGAAAGAAAGAAAAACTTCTAGTTCGTGTTCCCGTTTTATTGCTTCGATATTATATTTAGACCATTTTTATTCATTTTTTTCCACCCCCACAGCCACTTAACATTCCAATTTTACTCTGCTCCTAACCTTTTTCTTAAACTACACGCGCACATGCACTAATACATACACACACACACACACACATATATATATATATATATATATATATATATATATATATGTATATATATATATAAACACACTCAAACACATACACAATCGTATAAAAAAGCACAAATTCGCAGTCAGATTCATTACGAATTCCATATCGGTTCGCGTATACCGAAAAATAAAATATACACACTCACCCTTAGATATTCATGTCCATCGATTTTTGCAACCAGCAGCCGTGCTTAACGTATTCAAATCATGTACAGTCGATCGACGGGTGGCGTATATGGGAGCGAAGTGCTTGGAGGCCAAAAACGTTGCTCGACCGTCCAAGCACATAATATTATAATCAACGAGATGTTTTGATGTACACACGACCCTCAGCGTCTAGAAACCCACTAGTGTACCTGTACGTAACACAATATTATGATATTAGGTACCTATGTGATATATATATTATGGTAATAAATGCTCCCGAATGTTTTATAAAATACATTAAAATACATTGATATCATAAACAATACTTCATCTACTTAGTAACTTAAATATAGATTTATCATAAAATATATACTTGCAGTCTAATATTATTATTATTATTTTTTTTTATTAATTATAAAATGTTTCAGCATAAATGAATGCTATTACAAGTATGTAGAATATTATTCTAATAACTAATAATTACTAACTAATGAGGTATAGTAAATATTTATTATTTCTTAATATTTTTGATATTTAAAGTATTAAAATTCGGTAGTTTAAATGTGTAATTAATTGTCAACTATAGGTATTTAGTATAGTATATTAGCTCCTAGAGACCTAAATCCTAATATTTCCCAGCATATTCCTAATAGATACAAACTCATAATAGTGGCATATCAATTATAACAAAATACATTAAAAGGTATTTAATTTCCCGAAATTCTTTACTAAGAGTTCCTAAATTCACTTGTTATTCGTCCTATGTATACTGCTAATTCTGACACCACTTTCACTTTTAACTTTAGTCCTCTATTACCTACTTACTAATTCAGAGGAAAAAATCCTTTTAATCTTTTAAGATGAAGTTTGCAAAATTCTCGTCTATATATTTATCAAATGTTTTTGTTGGTTAAAGCAAAATAACTGAACATCAGCCTTTCCTTATGTAGTAACAAAAAGAAAACTTTTGTTTATCAACTATTATTTAATTAATATACTTTTGATTTTGCATAGATTTAAAAGGAAAATATTTAACTAATTTTATTTTAATTTTAAAATAGGTTTCATAGAATTGCTATACCTTTATGAAACCTTCCATGACCATAAATGATTTTGAAGAGCTAGTGATCAGACAGTATATGACTGTTTAGTTGACTTTCAATAAATTCCATAACAGCATAACTCCATATCCTCATACAATACTAAGCATAAGTTGTTTATTTGGATCGGTTAGGTTTTGCATACCACGAACTTATTTTGAGAAATAAAACGAAAAATAATTAAAATATCAAGTTCAAACAACTAGTAATGAGAAAAATCTGTCATCTTCTATACCTGGCAACGAAATGCATTTCATCCTCGGAAAACTATTTAAATTACTGAAGTTTTTATCGAGACAATATCATAATAATATACTTATAATACTAAGTATATTATTATACTTATATACAAGTATATTATAATATCATAATATACTTGTATATTATCTTCAAACTATCAGTTAAAATGGAAACGAATTTTAATCTTCTATAAATTGATAACAAACAAAATGTATTTTTATAATAATATATAAATGATAATCAAATACGATACATTATTTATAACATTAAGTAACATAAAAAAAACCGACTAATATATTCCATCAAACGTTAAAAAAATTGATGCTTATGATTTTACCAGAATTTTGGTCGATCCAACATAAAACACGATTACGCGAGTACAAATACAAAAAACACCATCTGAGCACTTGTAATTGTGTTTTAAAAAGTTTCTATACCCACTTCAATTTAACGCTTGAGGATGAACAGCCATATTGTGTATGTCTTTCCATCAAAAGTTATGTAAGTAAATACGTGTTTTGGTTTGATTATATCCGATAGCGAATTGTACGCGCATCATAGAGGTGATGATTACGGAGAAATCATGATGCAGCAAACGAAATCTAATCACGATGTTAACTCTGTGCTCAGACTACATAAATTATTAAACGAATTAATGTCATGATTAATTATTTAATTAAACAAAATAGATCGTAACCAAAATCGGTATGCTATTATATTGGTCGATATAACATTATCATTTCGTGTGCCAAATCTTTACGTAATAATATTATGGATTATCACAAACTTATTTAACAAATATAAAATGAAAATTTTATTTTTTCTTACACATATTATTGTAGAAATCGTTAACTAGATGTATCTAGGTTCTTATAACTATATTCCTTGATATAAATATTGATAAAATATATGCTATCCGTTATTTTTTTTTTCAATTAAAACGAACAAAACTTTGATGGGATATTGATATCATTTGCATAGCTTTTGGCAATTCCCCAACCCCGTGCCGAAATAAATATACCGATTGCTCGTGAAATTGTCTGTTGAAGACACCTCTAACGATGTTGGTTTGATATTTTCCAATAAATATAAAAGTTTTATGTTCATATATTGTGGCGCTCTCTGCTCTGTTATTTACCGGAAAAGTTCGTCGGAGATTTTTCGGGGACGCTTGTGACTATATATATATATATATATTCCACCATACATTTTTAGGCTAGTTGCCACACAATTATATTAGTTATCGTCAATATCGTCTTAAAAAAAATATTTATTTTTTTAAAATACTTAAAAGTAAAAAACATAATACATATTATAGTATGGATATCAAAAACTGTAATTTAAAGTAATCGTTTTCGGGTATGCGAAAAATAAAAAATGAAGAAGTATAACGATTTCCACTTGTAATTCTAGCGCGACATTATCATTAGTGTAATTTTATACCAACGATGAGGCACATTGTGTTACAAAACTGAAATTCTAATATTAAACGCGGTCTAGTTAAAAAATGGGCTCATTTTGTTATTAATATTGCGTTGTTTTAGTTCAATTTTACACAGAAATCCATATCGTTATAGAAAACAATATTTTTTTTTTCTTTTTTTTTGGTTTTCAATGATTCATAATGTAATAAGCTGATTTATTTGTATTTATATAGCTCGAGTCAATCCTTAATATGCAGCCAGTATAACGTTGTAAGTAGAATGTATTATGCGCTACTTGCAAGTGAAGGAACTGGCCACGTGGAATCATAATCATAATATAATATGAGGTACATCACTAATAGGTATAATGGTTCTGTAAAAGGATACTTACCTACATAACATCGACACATCATAACTATAGAGCTGTTCCGTAGTTGTATTAATTGTTTAACATGATATAATTATAAAATGTTTTTGATTCTAATAAAGTAATAGGGATTGTAATAAGGGTGGTACTGTTGAATATCTTCCCGTTAGATAAACTATGAATAGATCTACGGATATTCTGTATATATACAATGTATTTAGTCAATATATCAAGAGGGATAGACAATGCGCATGTGATGCATGTGTTCTTTTTTTTTGCGATTATTCGTATAAAATATATACAATTTATCATTGATAGTTGCAAGACATAACAATAATATACTGACAATTGTAAATTTATACGCATACGCAGAAGTGATCCACCCTCTTTCTTTTTAATTTTAAGACTTCCAGTAATAACTATAATAGTTATAGCAATTAAAATAATAAATTTGCACAGTTAATATTATAGACATATAAATTATAAACACAATAAGTAATTAAGTATATTGATATAATAGGTAGTAATGATAATGAAAAGGTATATCAGATAAGAATGGAAATGGAATTATTGTATGATATTATAGTAACAACTAACAATCAGTTAAGGAAAGTTAATGCCTAAATTATTTGTTTACTAATATGGTATAAAAAAATTAATTTATAATATAAGCTAAATCGGAGATAAATGTTGAGATACCTAACTTTATACATGAATTTTGTGAATTTATGTTATATTTAGGATGAGACGTAACAAACATAAAACGCGATTGATTTAAGAATCTTTAGGGAGGAACTTGGATATTAAATTTTTAGTGTGTGAGGTATTGTGAAAATTGTAAGACTTAATTTTGTAGCAATTTAAAATTAATTTGTAGACCCGGCATTCTCTGAAATTAGTCGTATTCTCAGAGTAGTGGACACATTTAGCTGTCCGACAAAGTGACCGAAATGTCAGCACTGAAATTGGAATGATAGAGGTTTCTGATGGCTATCTTAAAAGAACGTTTAGAGTGAGAACGAAAAGTATAAAAACTGGCATTAGTTATCACACGGATGACTTACACGTAAACCCAATGGGCGGTAGTGAACTTCATTAATATATCCTTAAATGCGGATAAGTTGTTGATTTGTCTGATGTAATTTTGTGAAGCAACAGCCTCGGTCCAGTCCGTGAAGTGAGATAAAAGTATGACGGTGTCATTTAGACAGGATGGATCTTCGTCAAAAATGGATTCATTGCTAGTGACGATTGAGGCGAGAGCAGCGAAACGATTAGGTGTGGTAAATAATTTACATGATTTGGTCTTTTCTTCCTCACGAAACGGAGAGCTCAAAATATTGGATAATGTTCGTTTGGATGTCATAGACGTACGAGGTAGACTTTTAACGCAACGAATAATAATATTATATATGTTGAAAACGATATAACCGATAATATAGTTTACATAATTAAAATGCAGATAACGGAGTGAACACAATAATGTGTATTCATGGTGAATGTTATGGCTAGACTGACCCGCCTTTTTAACATAGTTACCAATATAATATGTTGGTTTCATGTTTTATGTTCATAATTCTATCCATACAATATGATTTAACGCTATATTCTCCGTTATTGTTATCACGTTTAACTAAACAACATGTTTATTCTGTACAAAAAAAAAAAAACAATAATTTTTAACATATCTGCAGGTCTACGACAAAAAAAAAGGCTACAGTGGATTTAATCATCTCTTGCGGGCTTGTCTTTGTCTATACTGATAGTCTACAATAGTTTATTTTGCCTTTCCGTGCAACTTACGCACAATCTTTGTCGAGTCCTTTGCATTTTAAGTTGACAAAAATACTTGTATGACAATATATTGCTATACAATTCAGTCGAAACATATACCTACTAAATAAACAAGGTAAGTTATTTGGATTTCTTTATGTCTGTCTGTCTTCCTGTAGCTATTTTATAGAGTTTCCATGATTAGTGTAACTATTAATAATTTCACTTGTTTTGTTTCTTGACATGACAATTTCCACAGTCAAACAACAACATTTATTCGAATTATATTAATGAACTCTGTATAATTGTTGCAGTATATTGTATGATTGTTGTTATAAACGCAGTTAGCTGATTATTTATTTGTTTGGCGAATAATGCTAAAAATTATACGCTGAATATTTTACAGAAAATTGCCATCTGACAGTTAAAAAATTAATATATAATACAACTTTATTGTTGTTTAAATAAAGGCAAGTGTATATAGTATATTAAATATTAATACATACAATATATCATTTGTACACAAAAATCTTGGACATTTTATGGTAATCTCGTTTTACGAGATCATTGCGGCGTTTTAATTATATGAAATAGTGCTGTTTGTGATAATAAATAGTCTCAACTCAAAATGGTGTGTGATAATTCATATTCATTAAATTTTAAATTACAGCAACCCCATCCGAGTAGGCTGCCCAAAATAGTCATATACCTTTCGTATGAAGTTCTCTCTGTCCGAAATATTTTGTCATCTTGCCAATTGACTGTCCAATTCGAACAATATATATAACACGATATAACTCTGATTGCTTCAGATCAGTAACGAGTTCTCAAATTGTAACGAGACAACATCCTCACATAATTCTGTTAATAACATCTATACCGCCGTCGCCCTCGCGGCGTGGAAACCGGCTTGTATTATCGATGTTCGTTAGGCTAGGTAGCGCGCTGTTACCGGATC